>CM062816.1:152414226-152556726 GCA_031772625.1 Pinus tabuliformis
GATACCCAACTGTGTTGCGAAGGGTATGAAAAATGTTTGTGAACTCCGGCACATCTTGGTCTCGTCCCTGTCGCAGTGTGGTCCATTTGATGTATTTGTCCTCATAGCTTCCGACAGGGTAGTACTGCTCTTTGATGGCATCCCGGAAGTCATTCCAAGTGGGTGCGTGCTGAAAATAGTGAGCCTGTATTTTCATCCTTCTGCTCGCAGTAGTTTCCCACCAGTCCTTGACGTGGGGGGCTGCTTTGAGAAGAGCAAAACAATCTTCCCGACTTGAAAATTCATGAACAGAAAAATACCCATCTAGCAGATTTAACCATTTATCTACGGCATCTGCGTCTATTTGACCCTCGAATATGGGGATTTCAAAATTAACTTGTACCTTGAAGGGTGTGGCATTTCCAGAGTCGCTGTTGGAAGCCGATGCGTCGCCTCTGGGTAGCCGCTGAAGGATCTGCGCAAAGCTATCCATCATCGCGTTCCGTTGTCGCTCGAGGGCTTCTTCGAGCAAGATTTTGATAGGATCTCCTGCCCCCTCGTCTTTCTTCTCATCCGCCATGGGAGGCCGTCGGGATTTTCGAGGCCGGTCTTGCAAAGGTTCGACCAGTTCAAGCCCTAACTCCTTATATCCCGACCTCGTTGGGGACATGCAAAGAAAAACAGAGAAAAAGCAGACCGCTCTGATACCACTGATCCGGATTTAAACAGGAACGCAACAAATTACAGAGATAACCATAAATACAGAGATGCGATAACCATAAATATAGAGATGCAGCGGAAATAATACTTCATTTCATTACTGTAAAATACTGAAATATGCTTACAAACAGAAATGGAAAGAAACCAGCTAGGGCGATGGTAGCTTATCTCTGAGAAGAGATGTGGCGGCTACATGCCTCTGAACTGTTCCGAACTGTATTACAATGAGGCTCGAAGGCCTATTTATTGTTGAGAAACAATGGAAAACCCTTCACATACCGAAACCTAACCCTAGAAGATGAAACGCCAAATTGTGGGCCCCGTTTGGGTAAATTGGTACATCAATTTCCCGGGGTCGTAACTTTGGCATACGATCTCCGTTTGACGCGTACGATAGCTCGTTAGAAAGATCTATCCGAGTACTACCACTTTGGGAGGCAACATAGGGCTCGGTCGCCCCAGAATTCCAAAAAAAAACGTCGTTTAGGGCCTCAAAACGGCTCCGGAAGTTCAGGACCCGAAAAACTGCTAAAAATAGTAAACTGTGCTACAATTAAGGAAACTGAAAATGCTGAGAAAGACAATGGTGGGGGTCCAGGTGGACCTGGCAGGTGGCCACCAATATCCACCTGGATCATTCCTCCCCCCTTAGGAAGCAATGGTCCCCATTGCGTTGAGTTCCTCCATCTGCTGAACTTGTCCTGCAATCTCTGATGTGTCCAGTGATGGTGGGAAGCATGGTCGACGATGGTCCACATTGAACATTTGGTGCAGGCGAAGGAATGGAGGAATGATGTGCTCCAAAGCATTGTTCCCCATAGCCTTGGTACTGCTGTAAGGACCATGTCGGTGTGGTCTGAGCTTCTGATGGGTTCTGGTAAGGCGTTCTTTCTGTCGATGCCACCAGACATTGTTGCCCACCTGAAACTTGTGTGGTACCCCTTTGGGTGAGGAGAAGTTGTTCCTGTGTTCTGTCATGACCGTATCCCTTTTCTGCTGCTGCTGCGTGGAGGAACCCTTTGCAGGGGTCATGGATGTAGCAACGATCTTCCCCTTATTTTGGGAGTGAACCAGACAGATGAATTTCCTGGTCTGTGATATGAGCTTGCTGCCTTTCTTGGTAGTGATCAAGGATGTGGCAGTAGGTGGGGCTACCTCTGGTATCCTGTATAATGAATTATTCAAAGAAATAATGACAGCACGAGGCCTTGACTCATACACAGCATGTCGCCTCCATAAGTATGGCTGGCCTAATAGTACATCACAAACATCCAGAGGTGTAACATCACACAATACCTCGTCTGTGAAGGGTTTGATGCTGTAGGGAAGGCGGCACTGCTGGCGAACTTTCAGATCTCGTCCTTCATGAAGCCACCCGATACTGTATGGCTGTGGGTGTGGTGTAGTCGGTAGGCCCAACCGCTTCACGACCTCTGCTGAAACCAGGTTCTTTTGGCTACCACTGTCGACAATGAATTGCAGCGGTGAACCCTTCACCCACATCTGTGAGTGGAAAAGACGCTCCCCCTCCTCTGGATCTTCGGGCTCATTTTTCTTGATCTTGGCAGTGGCAACAGTGGCGCTGGGATCCGCATCAATGATCTGCTTCCCTTTGCCATTCCCCTTGTCGGGTTCTGGCTCAGGGTCAGAATATGCATCTGATTCGGAAGCCTTCAACTCGGCCACCAACGACTGCTTGGTCCGACACTCACTTGTGTTATGAGTGGGACTCTTGTGGAACTCACACCACTTTCCTGTGTCCTTCTTCGGTTTCGTGGTGTTGTTCTTTTCTTGTGGCTTCGACGGGTTATCTTGGGTCACCCCGCCTTGGCTTTGTCCTTTGGGCTTCGGATTTGTAGATCCAAAGTCTCGCTTCTTCTGTTTGAACTTTTGCTCGATTTTGACAGCGTATCGGTATGCTGTGCCGAGTGAGGAGATGTTCAAGAACACCATCTCTTCTGGATGTATTTGTGCAGGCAGCCGCGGTATTTGAGTACCAGATGCAGCTCAGAATCTTTGATACCCAACTGTGTGCGAAGGGTATGAAAAATGTTTGTGAACTCCGGCACATCTTGGTCTCGTCCCTGTCGCAGTGTGGTCCATTTGATGTATTTGTCCTCATAGCTTCCGACAGGGTAGTACTGCTCTTTGATGGCATCCCGGAAGTCATTCCAAGTGGGTGCGGCTGAAAATAGTGAGCCTGTATTTTCATCCTTCTGCTCGCAGTAGGTTTCCCACCAGTCCTTGACGTGGGGGGCTGCTTTGAGAAGAGCAAAAACAATCTTTTCCCGACTTGAAAATTCATGAACAGAAAAATACCCATCTAGCAGATTTAACCATTTATCTACGGCATCTGCGTCTATTTGACCCTCGAATATGGGGATTTCAAAATTAACTTGTACCTTGAAGGGTGTGGCATTTCCAGAGTCGCTGTTGGAAGCCGATGCGTCGCCTCTGGGTAGCCGCTGAAGGATCTGCGCAAAGCTATCCATCATCGCGTTCCGTTGTCGCTCGAGGGCTTCTTCGAGCAAGATTTTGATAGGATCTCCTGCCCCCTCGTCTTTCTTCTCATCCGCCATGGGAGGCCGTCGGGATTTTCGAGGCCGGTCTTGCAAAGGTTCGACCAGTTCAAGCCCTAACTCCTTATATCCCGACCTCGTTGGGGACATGCAAAGAAAAACAGAGAAAAAGCAGACCGCTCTGATACCACTGATCCGGATTTAAACAGGAACGCAACAAATTACAGAGATAACCATAAATACAGAGATGCGATAACCATAAAAATAGAGATGCAGCGGAAATAATACTTCATTTCATTACTGTAAAATATTGAAATATGCTTACAAACAGAAATGGAAAGAAACCAGCTAGGGCGATGGTAGCTTATCTCTGAGAAGAGATGTGGCGGCTACATGCCTCTGAACTGTTCCGAACTGTATTACAATGAGGCTCGAAGGCCTATTTATTGTTGAGAAACAATGGAAAACCCTTCACATACCGAAACCTAACCCTAGAAGATGAAACGCCAAATTGTGGGCCCCGTTTGGGTAAATTGGTACATCAATTTCCCGGGGTCGTAACTTTGGCATACGATCTCCGTTTGACGCGTACGATAGCTCGTTAGAAAGATCTATCCGAGTACTACCACTTTGGGGGGCAACACTAGGCTCGGTCGCCCCAGAATTCCAAAAAAAAACGTCGTTTAGGGCCTCAAAACGGCTCCGGAAGTTCAGGACCCGAAAAACTGCTAAAAATAGTAAACTGTGCTACAATTAAGGAAACTGAAAATGCTGAAAAGACAATGGTGGGGGTCCAGGTGGACCTGGCAGGTGGCCACCAATATCCACCTGGATCATTCCTCCCCCCTTAGGAAGCAATGGTCCCCATTGCGTTGAGTTCCTCCATCTGCTGAACTTGTCCTGCAATCTCTGATGTGTCCAGTGATGGTGGGAAGCATGGTCGACGATGGTCCACATTGAACATTTGGTGCAGGCGAAGGAATGGAGGAATGATGTGCTCCAAAGCATTGTTCCCCATAGCCTTGGTACTGCTGTAAGGACCATGTCGGTGTGGTCTGAGCTTCTGATGGGTTCTGGTAAGGCGTTCTTTCTGTCGATGCCACCAGACATTGTTGCCCACCTGAAACTTGTGTGGTACCCCTTGGGTGAGGAGAAGTTGTTCCTGTGTTCTGTCATGACCGTATCCCTTTTCTGCTGCTGCTGCGTGGAGGAACCCTTTGCAGGGGTCATGGATGTAGCAACGATCTTCCCCTTATTTTGGGAGTGAACCAGACAGATGAATTTCCTGGTCTGTGATATGAGCTTGCTGCCTTTCTTGGTAGTGATCAAGGATGTGGCAGTAGGTGGGGCTACCTCTGGTATCCTGTATAATGAATTATTCAAAGAAATAATGACAGCACGAGGCCTTGACTCATACACAGCATGTCGCCTCCATAAGTATGGCTGGCCTAATAGTACATCACAAACATCCAGAGGTGTAACATCACACAATACCTCGTCTGTGAAGGGTTTGATGCTGTAGGGAAGGCGGCACTGCTGGCGAACTTTCAGATCTCGTCCTTCATGAAGCCACCCGATACTGTATGGCTGTGGGTGTGGTGTAGTCGGTAGGCCCAACCGCTTCACGACCTCTGCTGAAACCAGGTTCTTTTGGCTACCACTGTCGACAATGAATTGCAGCGGTGAACCCTTCACCCACATCTGTGAGTGGAAAAGACGCTCCCCCTCCTCTGGATCTTCGGGCTCATTTTTCTTGATCTTGGCAGTGGCAACAGTGGCGCTGGGATCCGCATCAATGATCTGCTTCCCTTTGCCATTCCCCTTGTCGGGTTCTGGCTCAGGGTCAGAATATGCATCTGATTCGGAAGCCTTCAACTCGGCCACCAACGACTGCTTGGTCCGACACTCACTTGTGTTATGAGTGGGACTCTTGTGGAACTCACACCACTTTCCTGTGTCCTTCTTCGGTTTCGTGGTGTTGTTCTTTTCTTGTGGCTTCGACGGGTTATCTTGGGTCACCCCGCCTTGGCTTTGTCCTTTGGGCTTCGGATTTGTAGATCCAAAGTCTCGCTTCTTCTGTTTGAACTTTTGCTCGATTTTGACAGCGTATCGGTATGCTGTGCCGAGTGAGGAGATGTTCAAGAACACCATCTCTTCTTGATGTATTTGTGCAGGCAGCCGCGGTATTTGAGTACCAGATGCAGCTCAGAATCTTTGATACCCAACTGTGTGCGAAGGGTATGAAAAATGTTTGTGAACTCCGGCACATCTTGGTCTCGTCCCTGTCGCAGTGTGGTCCATTTGATGTATTTGTCCTCATAGCTTCCGACAGGGTAGTACTGCTCTTTGATGGCATCCCGGAAGTCATTCCAAGTGGGTGCGGCTGAAAATAGTGAGCCTGTATTTTCATCCTTCTGCTCGCAGTAGGTTTCCCACCAGTCCTTGACGTGGGGGCTGCTTTGAGAAGAGCAAAAACAATCTTTTCCCGACTTGAAAATTCATGAACAGAAAAATACCCATCTAGCAGATTTAACCATTTATCTACGGCATCTGCGTCTATTTGACCCTCGAATATGGGGATTTCAAAATTAACTTGTACCTTGAAGGGTGTGGCATTTCCAGAGTCGCTGTTGGAAGCCGATGCGTCGCCTCTGGGTAGCCGCTGAAGGATCTGCGCAAAGCTATCCATCATCGCGTTCCGTTGTCGCTCGAGGGCTTCTTCGAGCAAGATTTTGATAGGATCTCCTGCCCCCTCGTCTTTCTTCTCATCCGCCATGGGAGGCCGTCGGGATTTTCGAGGCTGGTCTTGCAAAGGTTCGACCAGTTCAAGCCCTAACTCCTTATATCCCGACCTCGTTGGGGACATGCAAAGAAAAACAGAGAAAAAGCAGACCGCTCTGATACCACTGATCCGGATTTAAACAGGAACGCAACAAATTACAGAGATAACCATAAATACAGAGATGCGATAACCATAAAATAGAGATGCAGCGGAAATAATACTTCATTTCATTACTGTAAAATATTGAAATATGCTTACAAACAGAAATGGAAAGAAACCAGCTAGGGCGATGGTAGCTTATCTCTGAGAAGAGATGTGGCGGCTACATGCCTCTGAACTGTTCCGAACTGTATTACAATGAGGCTCGAAGGCCTATTTATTGTTGAGAAACAATGGAAAACCCTTCACATACCGAAACCTAACCCTAGAAGATGAAACGCCAAATTGTGGGCCCCGTTTGGGTAAATTGGTACATCAATTTCCCGGGGTCGTAACTTTGGCATACGATCTCCGTTTGACGCGTACGATAGCTCGTTAGAAAGATCTATCCGAGTACTACCACTTTGGGGGGCAACATATAGGCTCGGTCGCCCCAGAATTCCCAAAAAAAACGTCGTTTAGGGCCTCAAAACGGCTCCGGAAGTTCAGGACCCGAAAAACTGCTAAAAATAGTAAACTGTGCTACAATTAAGGAAACTGAAATGCTGAGAAAGACAATGGTGGGGGTCCAGGTGGACCTGGCAGGTGGCCACCAATATCCACCTGGATCATTCCTCCCCCCTTAGGAAGCAATGGTCCCCATTGCGTTGAGTTCCTCCATCTGCTGAACTTGTCCTGCAATCTCTGATGTGTCCAGTGATGGTGGGAAGCATGGTCGACGATGGTCCACATTGAACATTTGGTGCAGGCGAAGGAATGGAGGAATGATGTGCTCCAAAGCATTGTTCCCCATAGCCTTGGTACTGCTGTAAGGACCATGTCGGTGTGGTCTGAGCTTCTGATGGGTTCTGGTAAGGCGTTCTTTCTGTCGATGCACCAGACATTGTTGCCCACCTGAAACTTGTGTGGTACCCCTTTGGGTGAGGAGAAGTTGTTCCTGTGTTCTGTCATGACCGTATCCCTTTTCTGCTGCTGCTGCGTGGAGGAACCCTTTGCAGGGGTCATGGATGTAGCAACGATCTTCCCCTTATTTTGGGAGTGAACCAGACAGATGAATTTCCTGGTCTGTGATATGAGCTTGCTGCCTTTCTTGGTAGTGATCAAGGATGTGGCAGTAGGTGGGGCTACCTCTGGTATCCTGTATAATGAATTATTCAAAGAAATAATGACAGCACGAGGCCTTGACTCATACACAGCATGTCGCCTCCATAAGTATGGCTGGCCTAATAGTACATCACAAACATCCAGAGGTGTAACATCACACAATACCTCGTCTGTGAAGGGTTTGATGCTGTAGGGAAGGCGGCACTGCTGGCGAACTTTCAGATCTCGTCCTTCATGAAGCCACCCGATACTGTATGGCTGTGGGTGTGGTGTAGTCGGTAGGCCCAACCGCTTCACGACCTCTGCTGAAACCAGGTTCTTTTGGCTACCACTGTCGACAATGAATTGCAGCGGTGAACCCTTCACCCACATCTGTGAGTGGAAAAGACGCTCCCCCTCCTCTGGATCTTCGGGCTCATTTTTCTTGATCTTGGCAGTGGCAACAGTGGCGCTGGGATCCGCATCAATGATCTGCTTCCCTTTGCCATTCCCCTTGTCGGTTCTGGCTCAGGGTCAGAACATGCATCTGATTCGGAAGCCTTCAACTCGGCCACCAACGACTGCTTGGTCCGACACTCACTTGTGTTATGAGTGGGACTCTTGTGGAACTCACACCACTTTCCTGTGTCCTTCTTCGTTTCGTGGTGTTGTTCTTTTCTTGTGGCTTCGACGGGTTATCTTGGGTCACCCCGCCTTGGCTTTGTCCTTTGGGCTTCGGATTTGTAGATCCAAAGTCTCGCTTCTTCTGTTTGAACTTTTGCTCGATTTTGACAGCGTATCGGTATGCTGTGCCGAGTGAGGAGATGTTCAAGAACACCATCTCTTCTGGATGTATTTGTGCAGGCAGCCGCGGTATTTGAGTACCAGATGCAGCTCAGAATCTTTGATACCCAACTGTGTGCGAAGGGTATGAAAAATGTTTGTGAACTCCGGCACATCTTGGTCTCGTCCCTGTCGCAGTGTGGTCCATTTGATGTATTTGTCCTCATAGCTTCCGACAGGGTAGTACTGCTCTTTGATGGCATCCCGGAAGTCATTCCAAGTGGGTGCGGCTGAAAATAGTGAGCCTGTATTTTCATCCTTCTGCTCGCAGTAGGTTTCCCACCAGTCCTTGACGTGGGGGCTGCTTTGAGAAGAGCAAAAACAATCTTTTCCCGACTTGAAAATTCATGAACAGAAAAATACCCATCTAGCAGATTTAACCATTTATCTACGGCATCTGCGTCTATTTGACCCTCGAATATGGGGATTTCAAAATTAACTTGTACCTTGAAGGGTGTGGCATTTCCAGAGTCGCTGTTGGAAGCCGATGCGTCGCCTCTGGGTAGCCGCTGAAGGATCTGCGCAAAGCTATCCATCATCGCGTTCCGTTGTCCGCTCGAGGGCTTCTTCGAGCAAGATTTTGATAGGATCTCCTGCCCCCTCGTCTTTCTTCTCATCCGCCATGGGAGGCCGTCGGGATTTTCGAGGCTGGTCTTGCAAAGGTTCGACCAGTTCAAGCCCTAACTCCTTATATCCCGACCTCGTTGGGGACATGCAAAGAAAAACAGAGAAAAAGCAGACCGCTCTGATACCACTGATCCGGATTTAAACAGGAACGCAACAAATTACAGAGATAACCATAAATACAGAGATGCGATAACCATAAAAATAGAGATGCAGCGGAAATAATACTTCATTTCATTACTGTAAAATATTGAAATATGCTTACAAACAGAAATGGAAAGAAACCAGCTAGGGCGATGGTAGCTTATCTCTGAGAAGAGATGTGCGGCTACATGCCTCTGAACTGTTCCGAACTGTATTACAATGAGGCTCGAAGGCCTATTTATTGTTGAGAAACAATGGAAAACCCTTCACATACCGAAACCTAACCCTAGAAGATGAAACGCCAAATTGTGGGCCCCGTTTGGGTAAATTGGTACATCAATTTCCCGGGGTCGTAACTTTGGCATACGATCTCCGTTTGACGCGTACGATAGCTCGTTAGAAAGATCTATCCGAGTACTACCACTTTGGGGGCAACATAGGGCTCGGTCGCCCCAGAATTCCAAAAAAAACGTCGTTTAGGGCCTCAAAACGGCTCCGGAAGTTCAGGACCCGAAAAACTGCTAAAAATAGTAAACTGTGCTACAATTAAGGAAACTGAAAATGCTGAGAAAGACAATGGTGGGGGTCCAGGTGGACCTGGCAGGTGGCCACCAATATCCACCTGGATCATTCCTCCCCCCTTAGGAAGCAATGGTCCCCATTGCGTTGAGTTCCTCCATCTGCTGAACTTGTCCTGCAATCTCTGATGTGTCCAGTGATGGTGGGAAGCATGGTCGACGATGGTCCACATTGAACATTTGGTGCAGGCGAAGGAATGGAGGAATGATGTGCTCCAAAGCATTGTTCCCCATAGCCTTGGTACTGCTGTAAGGACCATGTCGGTGTGGTCTGAGCTTCTGATGGGTTCTGGTAAGGCGTTCTTTCTGTCGATGCCACCAGACATTGTTGCCCACCTGAAACTTGTGTGGTACCCCTTTGGGTGAGGAGAAGTTGTTCCTGTGTTCTGTCATGACCGTATCCCTTTTCTGCTGCTGCTGCGTGGAGGAACCCTTTGCAGGGGTCATGGATGTAGCAACGATCTTCCCCTTATTTTGGGAGTGAACCAGACAGATGAATTTCCTGGTCTGTGATATGAGCTTGCTGCCTTTCTTGGTAGTGATCAAGGATGTGGCAGTAGGTGGGGCTACCTCTGGTATCCTGTATAATGAATTATTCAAAGAAATAATGACAGCACGAGGCCTTGACTCATACACAGCATGTCGCCTCCATAAGTATGGCTGGCCTAATAGTACATCACAAACATCCAGAGGTGTAACATCACACAATACCTCGTCTGTGAAGGGTTTGATGCTGTAGGGAAGGCGGCACTGCTGGCGAACTTTCAGATCTCGTCCTTCATGAAGCCACCCGATACTGTATGGTTGTGGGTGTGGTGTAGTCGGTAGGCCCAACCGCTTCACGACCTCTGCTGAAACCAGGTTCTTTTGGCTACCACTGTCGACAATGAATTGCAGTGGTGAACCCTTCACCCACATCTGTGAGTGGAAAAGACGCTCCCCCTCCTCTGGATCTTCGGGCTCATTTTTCTTGATCTTGGCAGTGGCAACAGTGGCGCTGGGATCCGCATCAATGATCTGCTTCCCTTTGCCATTCCCCTTGTCGGGTTCTGGCTCAGGGTCAGAACATGCATATGATTCGGAAGCCTTCAACTCGGCCACCAACGACTGCTTGGTCCGACACTCACTTGTGTTATGAGTGGGACTCTTGTGGAACTCACACCACTTTCCTGTGTCCTTCTTCGGTTTCGTGGTGTTGTTCTTTTCTTGTGGCTTCGACGGGTTATCTTGGGTCACCCCGCCTTGGCTTTGTCCTTTGGGCTTCGGATTTGTAGATCCAAAGTCTCGCTTCTTCTGTTTGAACTTTTGCTCGATTTTGACAGCGTATCGGTATGCTGTGCCGAGTGAGGAGATGTTCAAGAACACCATCTCTTCTTGGATGTATTTGTGCAGGCAGCCGCGGTATTTGAGTACCAGATGCAGCTCAGAATCTTTGATACCCAACTGTGTGCGAAGGGTATGAAAAATGTTTGTGAACTCCGGCACATCTTGGTCTCGTCCCTGTCGCAGTGTGGTCCATTTGATGTATTTGTCCTCATAGCTTCCGACAGGGTAGTACTGCTCTTTGATGGCATCCCGGAAGTCATTCCAAGTGGGTGCGGCTGAAAATAGTGAGCCTGTATTTTCATCCTTCTGCTCGCAGTAGGTTTCCCACCAGTCCTTGACGTGGGGGGCTGCTTTGAGAAAAGCAAAAATCTTTTCCCGACTTGAAAATTCATGAACAGAAAAATACCCATCTAGCAGATTTAACCATTTATCTACGGCATCTGCGTCTATTTGACCCTCGAATATGGGGATTTCAAAATTAACTTGTACCTTGAAGGGTGTGGCATTTCCAGAGTCGCTGTTGGAAGCCGATGCGTCGCCTCTGGGTAGCCGCTGAAGGATCTGCGCAAAGCTATCCATCATCGCGTTCCTTGTCGCTCGAGGGCTTCTTCGAGCAAGATTTTGATAGGATCTCCTGCCCCCTCGTCTTTCTTCTCATCCGCCATGGGAGGCCGTCGGGATTTTCGAGGCTGGTCTTGCAAAGGTTCGACCAGTTCAAGCCCTAACTCCTTATATCCCGACCTCGTTGGGGACATGCAAAGAAAAACAGAGAAAAAGCAGACCGCTCTGATACCACTGATCCGGATTTAACAGGAACGCAACAAATTACAGAGATAACCATAAATACAGAGATGCGATAACCATAAAAATAGAGATGCAGCGGAAATAATACTTCATTTCATTACTGTAAAATATTGAAATATGCTTACAAACAGAAATGGAAAGAAACCAGCTAGGGCGATGGTAGCTTATCTCTGAGAAGAGATGTGCGGCTACATGCCTCTGAACTGTTCCGAACTGTATTACAATGAGGCTCGAAGGCCTATTTATTGTTGAGAAACAATGGAAAACCCTTCACATACCGAAACCTAACCCTAGAAGATGAAACGCCAAATTGTGGGCCCCGTTTGGGTAAATTGGTACATCAATTTCCCGGGGTCGTAACTTTGGCATACGATCTCCGTTTGACGCGTACGATAGCTCGTTAGAAAGATCTATCCGAGTACTACCACTTTGGGGGCAACATAGGGCTCGGTCGCCCCAGAATTCCAAAAAAAACGTCGTTTAGGGCCTCAAAACGGCTCCGGAAGTTCAGGACCGAAAAACTGCTAAAAATAGTAAACTGTGCTACAATTAAGGAAACTGAAAATGCTGAGAAAGACAATGGTGGGGGTCCAGGTGGACCTGGCAGGTGGCCACCAATATCCACCTGGATCATTCCTCCCCCCTTAGGAAGCAATGGTCCCCATTGCGTTGAGTTCCTCCATCTGCTGAACTTGTCCTGCAATCTCTGATGTGTCCAGTGATGGTGGGAAGCATGGTCGACGATGGTCCACATTGAACATTTGGTGCAGGCGAAGGAATGGAGGAATGATGTGCTCCAAAGCATTGTTCCCCATAGCCTTGGTACTGCTGTAAGGACCATGTCGGTGTGGTCTGAGCTTCTGATGGGTTCTGGTAAGGCGTTCTTTCTGTCGATGCAACCAGACTTTGTTGCCCACCTGAAACTTGTGTGGTACCCCTTTGGGTGAGGAGAAGTTGTTCCTGTGTTCTGTCATGACCGTATCCCTTTGCTGCTGCTGCTGCTGCGTGGAGGAACCCTTTGCAGGGGTCATGGATGTAGCAACGATCTTCCCCTTATTTTGGGAGTGAACCAGACAGATGAATTTCCTGGTCTGTGATATGAGCTTGCTGCCTTTCTTGGTAGTGATCAAGGATGTGGCAGTAGGTGGGGCTACCTCTGGTATCCTGTATAATGAATTATTCAAAGAAATAATGACAGCACGAGGCCTTGACTCATACACAGCATGTCGCCTCCATAAGTATGGCTGGCCTAATAGTACATCACAAACATCCAGAGGTGTAACATCACACAATACCTCGTCTGTGAAGGGTTTGATGCTGTAGGGAAGGCGGCACTGCTGGCGAACTTTCAGATCTCGTCCTTCATGAAGCCACCCGATACTGTATGGCTGTGGGTGTGGTGTAGTCGGTAGGCCCAACCGCTTCACGACCTCTGCTGAAACCAGGTTCTTTTGGCTACCACTGTCGACAATGAATTGCAGCGGTGAACCCTTCACCCACATCTGTGAGTGGAAAAGACGCTCCCCCTCCTCTGGATCTTCGGGCTCATTTTTCTTGATCTTGGCAGTGGCAACAGTGGCGCTGGGATCCGCATCAATGATCTGCTTCCCTTTGCCATTCCCCTTGTCGGGTTCTGGCTCAGGGTCAGAACATGCATCTGATTCGGAAGCCTTCAACTCGGCCACCAACGACTGCTTGGTCCGACACTCACTTGTGTTATGAGTGGGACTCTTGTGGAACTCACACCACTTTCCTGTGTCCTTCTTCGGTTCGTGGTGTTGTTCTTTTCTTGTGGCTTCGACGGGTTATCTTGGGTCACCCCGCCTTGGCTTTGTCCTTTGGGCTTCGGATTTGTAGATCCAAAGTCTCGCTTCTTCTGTTTGAACTTTTGCTCGATTTTGACAGCGTATCGGTATGCTGTGCCGAGTGAGGAGATGTTCAAGAACACCATCTCTTCTTGGATGTATTTGTGCAGGCAGCCGCGGTATTTGAGTACCAGATGCAGCTCAGAATCTTTGATACCCAACTGTGTGCGAAGGGTATGAAAAATGTTTGTGAACTCCGGCACATCTTGGTCTCGTCCCTGTCGCAGTGTGGTCCATTTGATGTATTTGTCCTCATAGCTTCCGACAGGGGTACTGCTCTTTGATGGCATCCCGGAAGTCATTCCAAGTGGGTGCGGCTGAAAATAGTGAGCCTGTATTTTCATCCTTCTGCTCGCAGTAGGTTTCCCACCAGTCCTTGACGTGGGGGGCTGCTTTGAGAAGAGCAAAAACAATCTTTTCCCGACTTGAAAATTCATGAACAGAAAAATACCCATCTAGCAGATTTAACCATTTATCTACGGCATCTGCGTCTATTTGACCCTCGAATATGGGGATTTCAAAATTAACTTGTACCTTGAAGGGTGTGGCATTTCCAGAGTCGCTGTTGGAAGCCGATGCGTCGCCTCTGGGTAGCCGCTGAAGGATCTGCGCAAAGCTATCCATCATCGCGTTCCGTTGTCGCTCGAGGGCTTCTTCGAGCAAGATTTTGATAGGATCTCCTGCCCCCTCGTCTTTCTTCTCATCCGCCATGGGAGGCCGTCGGGATTTTCGAGGCGGTCTTGCAAAGGTTCGACCAGTTCAAGCCCTAACTCCTTATATCCCGACCTCGTTGGGGACATGCAAAGAAAAACAGAGAAAAAGCAGACCGCTCTGATACCACTGATCCGGATTTAAACAGGAACGCAACAATTACAGAGATAACCATAAATACAGAGATGCGATAACCATAAAATAGAGATGCAGCGGAAATAATACTTCATTTCATTACTGTAAAATATGAAATATGCTTACAAACAGAAATGGAAAGAAACCAGCTAGGGCGATGGTAGCTTATCTCTGAGAAGAGATGTGGCGGCTACATGCCTCTGAACTGTTCCGAACTGTATTACAATGAGGCTCGAAGGCCTATTTATTGTTGAGAAACAATGGAAAACCCTTCACATACCGAAACCTAACCCTAGAAGATGAAACGCCAAATTGTGGGCCCCGTTTGGGTAAATTGGTACATCAATTTCCCGGGGTCGTAACTTTGGCATACGATCTCCGTTTGACGCGTACGATAGCTCGTTAGAAAGATCTATCCGAGTACTACCACTTTGGGGGGCAACATAGGGCTCGGTCGCCCCAGAATTCCAAAAAAAACGTCGTTTAGGGCCTCAAAACGGCTCCGGAAGTTCAGGACCCGAAAAACTGCTAAAAATAGTAAACTGTGCTACAATTAAGGAAACTGAAAAGCTGAGAAAGACAATGGTGGGGGTCCAGGTGGACCTGGCAGGTGGCCACCAATATCCACCTGGATCATTCCTCCCCCCTTAGGAAGCAATGGTCCCCATTGCGTTGAGTTCCTCCATCTGCTGAACTTGTCCTGCAATCTCTGATGTGTCCAGTGATGGTGGGAAGCATGGTCGACGATGGTCCACATTGAACATTTGGTGCAGGCGAAGGAATGGAGGAATGATGTGCTCCAAAGCATTGTTCCCCATAGCCTTGGTACTGCTGTAAGGACCATGTCGGTGTGGTCTGAGCTTCTGATGGTTTCTGGTAAGGCGTTCTTTCTGTCGATGCACCAGACTTGTTGCCCACCTGAAACTTGTGTGGTACCCCTGTGGGTGAGGAGAAGTTGTTCCTGTGTTCTGTCATGACCGTATCCCTTTTCTGCTGCTGCTGCGTGGAGGAACCCTTTGCAGGGGTCATGGATGTAGCAACGATCTTCCCCTTATTTTGGGAGTGAACCAGACAGATGAATTTCCTGGTCTGTGATATGAGCTTGCTGCCTTTCTTGGTAGTGATCAAGGATGTGGCAGTAGGTGGGGCTACCTCTGGTATCCTGTATAATGAATTATTCAAAGAAATAATGACAGCACGAGGCCTTGACTCATACACAGCATGTCGCCTCCATAAGTATGGCTGGCCTAATAGTACATCACAAACATCCAGAGGTGTAACATCACACAATACCTCGTCTGTGAAGGGTTTGATGCTGTAGGGAAGGCGGCACTGCTGGCGAACTTTCAGATCTCGTCCTTCATGAAGCCACCCGATACTGTATGGCTGTGGGTGTGGTGTAGTCGGTAGGCCCAACCGCTTCACGACCTCTGCTGAAACCAGGTTCTTTTGGCTACCACTGTCGACAATGAATTGCAGCGGTGAACCCTTCACCCACATCTGTGAGTGGAAAAGACGCTCCCCCTCCTCTGGATCTTCGGGCTCATTTTTCTTGATCTTGGCAGTGGCAACAGTGGCGCTGGGATCCGCATCAATGATCTGCTTCCCTTTGCCATTCCCCTTGTCGGGTTCTGGCTCAGGGTCAGAATATGCATCTGATTCGGAAGCCTTCAACTCGGCCACCAACGACTGCTTGGTCCGACACTCACTTGTGTTATGAGTGGGACTCTTGTGGAACTCACACCACTTTCCTGTGTCCTTCTTCGTTTCGTGGTGTTGTTCTTTTCTTGTGGCTTCGACGGGTTATCTTGGGTCACCCCGCCTTGGCTTTGTCCTTTGGGCTTCGGATTTGTAGATCCAAAGTCTCGCTTCTTCTGTTTGAACTTTTGCTCGATTTTGACAGCGTATCGGTATGCTGTGCCGAGTGAGGAGATGTTCAAGAACACCATCTCTTCTTGGATGTATTTGTGCAGGCAGCCGCGGTATTTGAGTACCAGATGCAGCTCAGAATCTTTGATACCCAACTGTGTGCGAAGGGTATGAAAAATGTTTGTGAACTCCGGCACATCTTGGTCTCGTCCCTGTCGCAGTGTGGTCCATTTGATGTATTTGTCCTCATAGCTTCCGACAGGGTAGTACTGCTCTTTGATGGCATCCCGGAAGTCATTCCAAGTGGGTGCGGCTGAAAATAGTGAGCCTGTATTTTCATCCTTCTGCTCGCAGTAGGTTTCCCACCAGTCCTTGACGTGGGGGGCTGCTTTGAGAAGAGCAAAAACAATCTTTTCCCGACTTGAAAATTCATGAACAGAAAAATACCCATCTAGCAGATTTAACCATTTATCTACGGCATCTGCGTCTATTTGACCCTCGAATATGGGGATTTCAAAATTAACTTGTACCTTGAAGGGTGTGGCATTTCCAGAGTCGCTGTTGGAAGCCGATGCGTCGCCTCTGGGTAGCCGCTGAAGGATCTGCGCAAAGCTATCCATCATCGCGTTCCGTTGTCGCTCGAGGGCTTCTTCGAGCAAGATTTTGATAGGATCTCCTGCCCCCTCGTCTTTCTTCTCATCCGCCATGGGAGGCCGTCGGGATTTTCGAGGCCGGTCTTGCAAAGGTTCGACCAGTTCAAGCCCTAACTCCTTATATCCCGACCTCGTTGGGGACATGCAAAGAAAAACAGAGAAAAAGCAGACCGCTCTGATACCACTGATCCGGATTTAAACAGGAACGCAACAAATTACAGAGATAACCATAAATACAGAGATGCGATAACCATAAAAATAGAGATGCAGCGGAAATAATACTTCATTTCATTACTGTAAAATATTGAAATATGCTTACAAACAGAAATGGAAAGAAACCAGCTAGGGCGATGGTAGCTTATCTCTGAGAAGAGATGTGCGGCTACATGCCTCTGAACTGTTCCGAACTGTATTACAATGAGGCTCGAAGGCCTATTTATTGTTGAGAAACAATGGAAAACCCTTCACATACCGAAACCTAACCCTAGAAGATGAAACGCCAAATTGTGGGCCCCGTTTGGGTAAATTGGTACATCAATTTCCCCGGGTCGTAACTTTGGCATACGATCTCCGTTTGACGCGTACGATAGCTCGTTAGAAAGATTTCTCTATCCGAGTACTACCACTTTGGGGCAACATAGGGCTCGGTCGCCCCAGAATTCCAAAAAAACGTCGTTTAGGGCCTCAAAACGGCTCCGGAAGTTCAGGACCCGAAAAACTGCTAAAAATAGTAAACTGTGCTACAATTAAGGAAACTGAAAATGCTGAGAAAGACAATGGTGGGGGTCCAGGTGGACCTGGCAGGTGGCCACCAATATCCACCTGGATCATTCCTCCCCCCTTAGGAAGCAATGGTCCCCATTGCGTTGAGTTCCTCCATCTGCTGAACTTGTCCTGCAATCTCTGATGTGTCCAGTGATGGTGGGAAGCATGGTCGACGATGGTCCACATTGAACATTTGGTGCAGGCGAAGGAATGGAGGAATGATGTGCTCCAAAGCATTGTTCCCCATAGCCTTGGTACTGCTGTAAGGACCATGTCGGTGTGGTCTGAGCTTCTGATGGGTTCTGGTAAGGCGTTCTTTCTGTCGATGCCACCAGACATTGTTGCCCACCTGAAACTTGTGTGGTACCCCTTTGGGTGAGGAGAAGTTGTTCCTGTGTTCTGTCATGACCGTATCCCTTTTCTGCTGCTGCTGCGTGGAGGAACCCTTTGCAGGGGTCATGGATGTAGCAACGATCTTCCCCTTATTTTGGGAGTGAACCAGACAGATGAATTTCCTGGTCTGTGATATGAGCTTGCTGCCTTTCTTGGTAGTGATCAAGGATGTGGCAGTAGGTGGGGCTACCTCTGGTATCCTGTATAATGAATTATTCAAAGAAATAATGACAGCACGAGGCCTTGACTCATACACAGCATGTCGCCTCCATAAGTATGGCTGGCCTAATAGTACATCACAAACATCCAGAGGTGTAACATCACACAATACCTCGTCTGTGAAGGGTTTGATGCTGTAGGGAAGGCGGCACTGCTGGCGAACTTTCAGATCTCGTCCTTCATGAAGCCACCCGATACTGTATGGCTGTGGGTGTGGTGTAGTCGGTAGGCCCAACCGCTTCACGACCTCTGCTGAAACCAGGTTCTTTTGGCTACCACTGTCGACAATGAATTGCAGCGGTGAACCCTTCACCCACATCTGTGAGTGGAAAAGACGCTCCCCCTCCTCTGGATCTTCGGGCTCATTTTTCTTGATCTTGGCAGTGGCAACAGTGGCGCTGGGATCCGCATCAATGATCTGCTTCCCTTTGCCATTCCCCTTGTCGGGTTCTGGCTCAGGGTCAGAACATGCATCTGATTCGGAAGCCTTCAACTCGGCCACCAACGACTGCTTGGTCCGACACTCACTTGTGTTATGAGTGGGACTCTTGTGGAACTCACACCACTTTCCTGTGTCCTTCTTCGGTTCGTGGTGTTGTTCTTTTCTTGTGGCTTCGACGGGTTATCTTGGGTCACCCCGCCTTGGCTTTGTCCTTTGGGCTTCGGATTTGTAGATCCAAAGTCTCGCTTCTTCTGTTTGAACTTTTGCTCGATTTTGACAGCGTATCGGTATGCTGTGCCAGAGATGTTCAAGAACACCATCTCTTCTTGGATGTATTTGTGCAGGCAGCCGCGGTATTTGAGTACCAGATGCAGCTCAGAATCTTTGATACCCAACTGTGTGCGAAGGGTATGAAAAATGTTTGTGAACTCCGGCACATCTTGGTCTCGTCCCTGTCGCAGTGTGGTCCATTTGATGTATTTGTCCTCATAGCTTCCGACAGGGTAGTACTGCTCTTTGATGGCATCCCGGAAGTCATTCCAAGTGGGTGCGGCTGAAAATAGTGAGCCTGTATTTTCATCCTTCTGCTCGCAGTAGGTTTCCCACCAGTCCTTGACGTGGGGGGCTGCTTTGAGAAGAGCAAAAACAATCTTTTCCCGACTTGAAAATTCATGAACAGAAAAATACCCATCTAGCAGATTTAACCATTTATCTACGGCATCTGCGTCTATTTGACCCTCGAATATGGGGATTTCAAAATTAACTTGTACCTTGAAGGGTGTGGCATTTCCAGAGTCGCTGTTGGAAGCCGATGCGTCGCCTCTGGGTAGCCGCTGAAGGATCTGCGCAAAGCTATCCATCATCGCGTTCCGTTGTCGCTCGAGGCTTCTTCGAGCAAGATTTTGATAGGATCTCCTGCCCCCTCGTCTTTCTTCTCATCCGCCATGGGAGGCCGTCGGGATTTTCGAGGCCGGTCTTGCAAAGGTTCGACCAGTTCAAGCCCTAACTCCTTATATCCCGACCTCGTTGGGGACATGCAAAGAAAAACAGAGAAAAAGCAGACCGCTCTGATACCACTGATCCGGATTTAAACAGGAACGCAACAAATTACAGAGATAACCATAAATACAGAGATGCGATAACCATAAAAATAGAGATGCAGCGGAAATAATACTTCATTTCATTACTGTAAAATATTGAAATATGCTTACAAACAGAAATGGAAAGAAACCAGCTAGGGCGATGGTAGCTTATCTCTGAGAAGAGATGTGGCGGCTACATGCCTCTGAACTGTTCCGAACTGTATTACAATGAGGCTCGAAGGCCTATTTATTGTTGAGAAACAATGGAAAACCCTTCACATACCGAAACCTAACCCTAGAAGATGAAACGCCAAATTGTGGGCCCCGTTTGGGTAAATTGGTACATCAATTTCCCGGGGTCGTAACTTTGGCATACGATCTCCGTTTGACGCGTACGATAGCTCGTTAGAAAGATCTATCCGAGTACTACCACTTTGGGGGGCAACATACGGCTCGGTCGCCCCAGAATTCCAAAAAAAAACGTCGTTTAGGGCCTCAAAACGGCTCCGGAAGTTCAGGACCCGAAAAACTGCTAAAAATAGTAAACTGTGCTACAATTAAGGAAACTGAAGATGCTGAGAAAGACAATGGTGGGGGTCCAGGTGGGCCTGGCAGGTGGCCACCAATATCCACCTGGATCATTCCTCCCCCCTTAGGAAGCAATGGTCCCCATTGCGTTGAGTTCCTCCATCTGCTGAACTTGTCCTGCAATCTCTGATGTGTCCAGTGATGGTGGGAAGCATGGTCGACGATGGTCCACATTGAACATTTGGTGTAGGCGAAGGAATGGAGGAATGATGTGCTCCAAAGCATTGTTCCCCATAGCCTTGGTACTGCTGTAAGGACCATGTCGGTGTGGTCTGAGCTTCTGATGGGTTCTGGTAAGGCGTTCTTTCTGTCGATGCCACCAGACATTGTTGCCCACCTGAAACTTGTGTGGTACCCTTTGGGTGAGGAGAAGTTGTTCCTGTGTTCTGTCATGACCGTATCCCTTTTCTGCTGCTGCTGCGTGGAGGAACCCTTTGCAGGGGTCATGGATGTAGCAACGATCTTCCCCTTATTTTGGGAGTGAACCAGACAGATGAATTTCCTGGTCTGTGATATGAGCTTGCTGCCTTTCTTGGTAGTGATCAAGGATGTGGCAGTAGGTGGGGCTACCTCTGGTATCCTGTATAATGAATTATTCAAAGAAATAATGACAGCACGAGGCCTTGACTCATACACAGCATGTCGCCTCCATAAGTATGGCTGGCCTAATAGTACATCACAAACATCCAGAGGTGTAACATCACACAATACCTCGTCTGTGAAGGGTTTGATGCTGTAGGGAAGGCGGCACTGCTGGCGAACTTTCAGATCTCGTCCTTCATGAAGCCACCCGATACTGTATGGCTGTGGGTGTGGTGTAGTCGGTAGGCCCAACCGCTTCACGACCTCTGCTGAAACCAGGTTCTTTTGGCTACCACTGTCGACAATGAATTGCAGCGGTGAACCCTTCACCCACATCTGTGAGTGGAAAAGACGCTCCCCCTCCTCTGGATCTTCGGGCTCGTTTTTCTTGATCTTGGCAGTGGCAACAGTGGCGCTGGGATCCGCATCAATGATCTGCTTCCCTTTGCCATTCCCCTTGTCGGGTTCTGGCTCAGGGTCAGAATATGCATCCGATTCGGAAGCCTTCAACTCGGCCACCAACGACTGCTTGGTCCGACGCTCACTTGTGTTATGAGTGGGACTCTTGTGGAACTCACACCACTTTCCTGTGTCCTTCTTCGGTTTCGTGGTGTTGTTATTTTCTTGTGGCTTCGACGGGTTATCTTGGGTCACCCCGCCTTGGCTTTGTCCTTTGGGCTTCGGATTTGTAGATCCAAAGTCTCGCTCCTTCTGTTTGAACTTTTGCTCGATTTTGACAGCGTATCGGTATGCTGTGCCGAGTGAGGAGATGTTCAAGAACACCATCTCTTCTTGGATGTATTTGTGCAGGCAGCCGCGGTATTTGAGTACCAGATGCAGCTCAGAATCTTTGATACCCAACTGTGTGCGAAGGGTATGAAAAATGTTTGTGAACTCCGGCACATCTTGGTCTCGTCCCTGTCGCAGTGTGGTCCATTTGATGTATTTGTCCTCATAGCTTCCGACAGGGCAGTACTGCTCTTTGATGGCATCCCGGAAGTCATTCCAAGTGGGTGCGGCTGAAAATAGTGAGCCTGTATTTTCATCCTTCTGCTCGCAGTAGGTTTCCCACCAGTCCTTGACGTGGGGGGCTGCTTTGAGAAGAGCAAAAACAATCTTTTCCCGACTTGAAAATTCATGAACAGAAAAATACCCATCTAGCAGATTTAACCATTTATCTACGGCATCCGCGTCTATTTGACCCTCGAATATGGGGATTTCAAAATTAACTTGTACCTTGAAGGGTGTGGCATTTCCAGAGTCGCTGTTGGAAGCCGATGCGTCGCCTCTGGGTAGCCGCTGAAGGATCTGCGCAAAGCTATCCATCATCGCGTTCCGTTGTCGCTCGAGGGCTTCTTCGAGCAAGATTTTGATAGGATCTCCTGCCCCCTCGTCTTTCTTCTCATCCGCCATGGGAGGCCGTCGGGATTTTCGAGGCCGGTCTTGCAAAGGTTCGACCAGTTCAAGCCCTAACTCCTTATATCCCGACCTCGTTGGGGACATGCAAAGAAAAACAGAGAAAAAGCAGACCGCTCTGATACCACTGATCCGGATTTAAGAAGGAACGCAACAAATTACAGAGATAACCATAAATACAGAGATGCGATAACCATAAAAATAGAGATGCAGCGGAAATAATACTTCATTTCATTACTGTAAAATATTGAAATATGCTTACAAACAGAAATGGAAAGAAACCAGCTAGGGCGATGGTAGCTTATCTCTGAGAAGAGATGTGGCGGCTACATGCCTCTGAACTGTTCCGAACTGTATTACAATGAGGCTCGAAGGCCTATTTATTGTTGAGAAACAATGGAAAACCCTTCACATACCGAAACCTAACCCTAGAAGATGAAACGCCAAATTGTGGGCCCCGTTTGGGTAAATTGGTACATCAATTTCCCGGGGTCGTAACTTTGGCATACGATCTCCGTTTGACGCGTACGATAGCTCGTTAGAAAGATCTATCCGAGTACTACCACTTTGGGGGGCAACATAGGGCTCGGTCGCCCCAGAATTCCAAAAAAAAACGTCGTTTAGGGCCTCAAAACGGCTCCGGAAGTTCAGGACCCGAAAAACTGCTAAAAATAGTAAACTGTGCTACAATTAAGGAAACTGAAGATGCTGAGAAAGACAATGGTGGGGGTCCAGGTGGGCCTGGCAGGTGGCCACCAATATCCACCTGGATCATTCCTCCCCCCTTAGGAAGCAATGGTCCCCATTGCGTTGAGTTCCTCCATCTGCTGAACTTGTCCTGCAATCTCTGATGTGTCCAGTGATGGTGGGAAGCATGGTCGACGATGGTCCACATTGAACATTTGGTGTAGGCGAAGGAATGGAGGAATGATGTGCTCCAAAGCATTGTTCCCCATAGCCTTGGTACTGCTGTAAGGACCATGTCGGTGTGGTCTGAGCTTCTGATGGGTTCTGGTAAGGCGTTCTTTCTGTCGATGCCACCAGACATTGTTGCCCACCTGAAACTTGTGTGGTACCCCTTTGGGTGAGGAGAAGTTGTTCCTGTGTTCTGTCATGACCGTATCCCTTTTCTGCTGCTGCTGCGTGGAGGAACCCTTTGCAGGGGTCATGGATGTAGCAACGATCTTCCCCTTATTTTGGGAGTGAACCAGACAGATGAATTTCCTGGTCTGTGATATGAGCTTGCTGCCTTTCTTGGTAGTGATCAAGGATGTGGCAGTAGGTGGGGCTACCTCTGGTATCCTGTATAATGAATTATTCAAAGAAATAATGACAGCACGAGGCCTTGACTCATACACAGCATGTCGCCTCCATAAGTATGGCTGGCCTAATAGTACATCACAAACATCCAGAGGTGTAACATCACACAATACCTCGTCTGTGAAGGGTTTGATGCTGTAGGGAAGGCGGCACTGCTGGCGAACTTTCAGATCTCGTCCTTCATGAAGCCACCCGATACTGTATGGCTGTGGGTGTGGTGTAGTCGGTAGGCCCAACCGCTTCACGACCTCTGCTGAAACCAGGTTCTTTTGGCTACCACTGTCGACAATGAATTGCAGCGGTGAACCCTTCACCCACATCTGTGAGTGGAAAAGACGCTCCCCCTCCTCTGGATCTTCGGGCTCGTTTTTCTTGATCTTGGCAGTGGCAACAGTGGCGCTGGGATCCGCATCAATGATCTGCTTCCCTTTGCCATTCCCCTTGTCGGGTTCTGGCTCAGGGTCAGAATATGCATCCGATTCGGAAGCCTTCAACTCGGCCACCAACGACTGCTTGGTCCGACGCTCACTTGTGTTATGAGTGGGACTCTTGTGGAACTCACACCACTTTCCTGTGTCCTTCTTCGGTTTCGTGGTGTTGTTATTTTCTTGTGGCTTCGACGGGTTATCTTGGGTCACCCCGCCTTGGCTTTGTCCTTTGGGCTTCGGATTTGTAGATCCAAAGTCTCGCTCCTTCTGTTTGAACTTTTGCTCGATTTTGACAGCGTATCGGTATGCTGTGCCGAGTGAGGAGATGTTCAAGAACACCATCTCTTCTTGGATGTATTTGTGCAGGCAGCCGCGGTATTTGAGTACCAGATGCAGCTCAGAATCTTTGATACCCAACTGTGTGCGAAGGGTATGAAAAATGTTTGTGAACTCCGGCACATCTTGGTCTCGTCCCTGTCGCAGTGTGGTCCATTTGATGTATTTGTCCTCATAGCTTCCGACAGGGCAGTACTGCTCTTTGATGGCATCCCGGAAGTCATTCCAAGTGGGTGCGGCTGAAAATAGTGAGCCTGTATTTTCATCCTTCTGCTCGCAGTAGGTTTCCCACCAGTCCTTGACGTGGGGGGCTGCTTTGAGAAGAGCAAAAACAATCTTTTCCCGACTTGAAAATTCATGAACAGAAAAATACCCATCTAGCAGATTTAACCATTTATCTACGGCATCCGCGTCTATTTGACCCTCGAATATGGGGATTTCAAAATTAACTTGTACCTTGAAGGGTGTGGCATTTCCAGAGTCGCTGTTGGAAGCCGATGCGTCGCCTCTGGGTAGCCGCTGAAGGATCTGCGCAAAGCTATCCATCATCGCGTTCCGTTGTCGCTCGAGGGCTTCTTCGAGCAAGATTTTGATAGGATCTCCTGCCCCCTCGTCTTTCTTCTCATCCGCCATGGGAGGCCGTCGGGATTTTCGAGGCCGGTCTTGCAAAGGTTCGACCAGTTCAAGCCCTAACTCCTTATATCCCGACCTCGTTGGGGACATGCAAAGAAAAACAGAGAAAAAGCGGACCGCTCTGATACCACTGATCCAGATTTAAGCAGGAACGCAACAAATTACAGAGATAACCATAAATACAGAGATGCGATAACCATAAAAATAGAGATGCAGCGGAAATAATACTTCATTTCATTACTGTAAAATATTGAAATATGCTTACAAACAGAAATGGAAAGAAACCAGCTAGGGCGATGGTAGCTTATCTCTGAGAAGAGATGTGGCGGCTACATGCCTCTGAACTGTTCCGAACTGTATTACAATGAGGCTCGAAGGCCTATTTATTGTTGAGAAACAATGGAAAACCCTTCACATACCGAAACCTAACCCTAGAAGATGAAACGCCAAATTGTGGGCCCCGTTTGGGTAAATTGGTACATCAATTTCCCGGGGTCGTAACTTTGGCATACGATCTCCGTTTGACGCGTACGATAGCTCGTTAGAAAGATCTATCCGAGTACTACCACTTTGGGGGCAACATAGGCTCGGTCGCCCCAGAATTCCAAAAAAAAACGTCGTTTAGGGCCTCAAAACGGCTCCGGAAGTTCAGGACCCGAAAAACTGCTAAAAATAGTAAACTGTGCTACAATTAAGGAAACTGAAGATGCTGAGAAAGACAATGGTGGGGGTCCAGGTGGGCCTGGCAGGTGGCCACCAATATCTACCTGGATCATTCCTCCCCCCTTAGGAAGCAATGGTCCCCATTGCGTTGAGTTCCTCCATCTGCTGAACTTGTCCTGCAATCTCTGATGTGTCCAGTGATGGTGGGAAGCATGGTCGACGATGGTCCACATTGAACATTTGGTGTAGGCGAAGGAATGGAGGAATGATGTGCTCCAAAGCATTGTTCCCCATAGCCTTGGTACTGCTGTAAGGACCATGTCGGTGTGGTCTGAGCTTCTGATGGGTTCTGGTAAGGCGTTCTTTCTGTCGATGCCACCAGACATTGTTGCCCACCTGAAACTTGTGTGGTACCCCTTTGGGTGAGGAGAAGTTGTTCCTGTGTTCTGTCATGACCGTATCCCTTTTCTGCTGCTGCTGCGTGGAGGAACCCTTTGCAGGGGTCATGGATGTAGCAACGATCTTCCCCTTATTTTGGGAGTGAACCAGACAGATGAATTTCCCGGTCTGTGATATGAGCTTGCTGCCTTTCTTGGTAGTGATCAAGGATGTGGCAGTAGGTGGGGCTACCTCTGGTATCCTGTATAATGAATTATTCAAAGAAATAATGACAGCACGAGGCCTTGACTCATACACAGCATGTCGCCTCCATAAGTATGGCTGGCCTAATAGTACATCACAAACATCCAGAGGTGTAACATCACACAATACCTCGTCTGTGAAGGGTTTGATGCTGTAGGGAAGGCGGCACTGCTGGCGAACTTTCAGATCTCGTCCTTCATGAAGCCACCCGATACTGTATGGCTGTGGGTGTGGTGTAGTCGGTAGGCCCAACCGCTTCACGACCTCTGCTGAAACCAGGTTCTTTTGGCTACCACTGTCGACAATGAATTGCAGCGGTGAACCCTTCACCCACATCTGTGAGTGGAAAAGACGCTCCCCCTCCTCTGGATCTTCGGGCTCGTTTTTCTTGATCTTGGCAGTGGCAACAGTGGCGCTGGGATCCGCATCAATGATCTGCTTCCCTTTGCCATTCCCCTTGTCGGGTTCTGGCTCAGGGTCAGAATATGCATCTGATTCGGAAGCCTTCAACTCGGCCACCAACGACTGCTTGGTCCGACACTCACTTGTGTTATGAGTGGGACTCTTGTGGAACTCACACCACTTTCCTGTGTCCTTCTTCGGTTTCGTGGTGTTGTTCTTTTCTTGTGGCTTCGACGGGTTATCTTGGGTCACCCCGCCTTGGCTTTGTCCTTTGGGCTTCGGATTTGTAGATCCAAAGTCTCGCTCCTTCTGTTTGAACTTTTGCTCGATTTTGACAGCGTATCGGTATGCTGTGCCGAGTGAGGAGATGTTCAAGAACACCATCTCTTCTTGGATGTATTTGTGCAGGCAGCCGCGGTATTTGAGTACCAGATGCAGCTCAGAATCTTTGATACCCAACTGTGTGCGAAGGGTATGAAAAATGTTTGTGAACTCCGGCACATCTTGGTCTCGTCCCTGTCGCAGTGTGGTCCATTTGATGTATTTGTCCTCATAGCTTCCGACAGGGCAGTACTGCCCTTTGATGGCATCCCGGAAGTCATTCCAAGTGGGTGCGGCTGAAAATAGTGAGCCTGTATTTTCATCCTTCTGCTCGCAGTAGGTTTCCCACCAGTCCTTGACGTGGGGGGCTGCTTTGAGAAGAGCAAAAACAATCTTTTCCCGACTTGAAAATTCATGAACAGAAAAATACCCATCTAGCAGATTTAACCATTTATCTACGGCATCCGCGTCTATTTGACCCTCGAATATGGGGATTTCAAAATTAACTTGTACCTTGAAGGGTGTGGCATTTCCAGAGTCGCTGTTGGAAGCCGATGCGTCGCCTCTGGGTAGCCGCTGAAGGATCTGCGCAAAGCTATCCATCATCGCGTTCCGTTGTCGCTCGAGGGCTTCTTCGAGCAAGATTTTGATAGGATCTCCTGCCCCCTCGTCTTTCTTCTCATCCGCCATGGGAGGCCGTCGGGATTTTCGAGGCCGGTCTTGCAAAGGTTCGACCAGTTCAAGCCCTAACTCCTTATATCCCGACCTCGTTGGGGACATGCAAAGAAAAACAGAGAAAAAGCGGACCGCTCTGATACCACTGATCCAGATTTAAGCAGGAACGCAACAAATTACAGAGATAACCATAAATACAGAGATGCGATAACCATAAAAATAGAGATGCAGCGGAAATAATACTTCATTTCATTACTGTAAAATATTGAAATATGCTTACAAACAGAAATGGAAAGAAACCAGCTAGGGCGATGGTAGCTTATCTCTGAGAAGAGATGTGGCGGCTACATGCCTCTGAACTGTTCCGAACTGTATTACAATGAGGCTCGAAGGCCTATTTATTGTTGAGAAACAATGGAAAACCCTTCACATACCGAAACCTAACCCTAGAAGATGAAACGCCAAATTGTGGGCCCCGTTTGGGTAAATTGGTACATCAATTTCCCGGGGTCGTAACTTTGGCATACGATCTCCGTTTGACGCGTACGATAGCTCGTTAGAAAGATCTATCCGAGTACTACCACTTTGGGGGGCAAAATAGGGCTCGGTCGCCCCAGAATTCCAAAAAAAAACGTCGTTTAGGGCCTCAAAACGGCTCCGGAAGTTCAGGACCCGAAAAACTGCTAAAAATAGTAAACTGTGCTACAATTAAGGAAACTGAAGACGCTGAGAAAGACAATGGTGGGGGTCTAGGTGGGCCTGGCAGGTGGCCACCAATATCCACCTGGATCATTCCTCCCCCCTTAGGAAGCAATGGTCCCCATTGCGTTGAGTTCCTCCATCTGCTGAACTTGTCCTGCAATCTCTGATGTGTCCAGTGATGGTGGGAAGCATGGTCGACGATGGTCCACATTGAACATTTGGTGTAGGCGAAGGAATGGAGGAATGATGTGCTCCAAAGCATTGTTCCCCATAGCCTTGGTACTGCTGTAAGGACCATGTCGGTGTGGTCTGAGCTTCTGATGGGTTCTGGTAAGGCGTTCTTTCTGTCGATGCCACCAGACATTGTTGCCCACCTGAAACTTGTGTGGTACCCCTTTGGGTGAGGAGAAGTTGTTCCTGTGTTCTGTCATGACCGTATCCCTTTTCTGCTGCTGCTGCGTGGAGGAACCCTTTGCAGGGGTCATGGATGTAGCAACGATCTTCCCCTTATTTTGGGAGTGAACCAGACAGATGAATTTCCTGGTCTGTGATATGAGCTTGCTGCCTTTCTTGGTAGTGATCAAGGATGTGGCAGTAGGTGGGGCTACCTCTGGTATCCTGTATAATGAATTATTCAAAGAAATAATGACAGCACGAGGCCTTGACTCATACACAGCATGTCGCCTCCATAAGTATGGCTGGCCTAATAGTACATCACAAACATCCAGAGGTGTAACATCACACAATACCTCGTCTGTGAAGGGTTTGATGCTGTAGGGAAGGCGGCACTGCTGGCGAACTTTCAGATCTCGTCCTTCATGAAGCCACCCGATACTGTATGGCTGTGGGTGTGGTGTAGTCGGTAGGCCCAACCGCTTCACGACCTCTCCTGAAACCAGGTTCTTTTGGCTACCACTGTCGACAATGAATTGCAGCGGTGAACCCTTCACCCACATCTGTGAGTGGAAAAGACGCTCCCCCTCCTCTGGATCTTCGGGCTCGTTTTTCTTGATCTTGGCAGTGGCAACAGTGGCGCTGGGATCCGCATCAATGATCTGCTTCCCTTTGCCATTCCCCTTGTCGGGTTCTGGCTCAGGGTCAGAATATGCATCCGATTCGGAAGCCTTCAACTCGGCCACCAACGACTGCTTGGTCCGACGCTCACTTGTGTTATGAGTGGGACTCTTGTGGAACTCACACCACTTTCCTGTGTCCTTCTTCGGTTTCGTGGTGTTGTTCTTTTCTTGTGGCTTCGACGGGTTATCTTGGGTCACCCCGCCTTGGCTTTGTCCTTTGGGCTTCGGATTTGTAGATCCAAAGTCTCGCTCCTTCTGTTTGAACTTTTGCTCGATTTTGACAGCGTATCGGTATGCTGTGCCGAGTGAGGAGATGTTCAAGAACACCATCTCTTCTTGGATGTATTTGTGCAGGCAGCCGCGGTATTTGAGTACCAGATGCAGCTCAGAATCTTTGATACCCAACTGTGTGCGAAGGGTATGAAAAATGTTTGTGAACTCCGGCACATCTTGGTCTCGTCCCTGTCGCAGTGTGGTCCATTTGATGTATTTGTCCTCATAGCTTCCGACAGGGCAGTACTGCTATTTGATGGCATCCCGGAAGTCATTCCAAGTGGGTGCGGCTGAAAATAGTGAGCCCGTATTTTCATCCTTCTGCTCGCAGTAGGTTTCCCACCAGTCCTTGACGTGGGGGGCTGCTTTGAGAAGAGAAAAAACAATCTTTTCCCGACTTGAAAATTCATGAACAGAAAAATACCCATCTAGCAGATTTAACCATTTATCTACGACATCCGCGTCTATTTGACCCTCGAATATGGGGATTTCAAAATTAACTTGTACCTTGAAGGGTGTGGCATTTCCAGAGTCGCTGTTGGAAGCCGATGCGTCGCCTCTGGGTAGCCGCTGAAGGATCTGCGCAAAGCTATCCATCATCGCGTTCCGTTGTCGCTCGAGGGCTTCTTCGAGCAAGATTTTGATAGGATCTCCTGCCCCCTCGTCTTTCTTCTCATCCGCCATGGGAGGCCGTCGGGATTTTCGAGGCCGGTCTTGCAAAGGTTCGACCAGTTCAAGCCCTAACTCCTTATATCCCGACCTCGTTGGGGACATGCAAAGAAAAACAGAGAAAAAGCGGACCGCTCTGATACCACTGATCCAGATTTAAGCAGGAACGCAACAAATTACAGAGATAACCATAAATACAGAGATGCGATAACCATAAAAATAGAGATGCAGCGGAAATAATACTTCATTTCATTACTGTAAAATATTGAAATATGCTTACAAACAGAAATGGAAAGAAACCAGCTAGGGCGATGGTAGCTTATCTCTGAGAAGAGATGTGGCGGCTACATGCCTCTGAACTGAACTGTATTACAATGAGGCTCGAAGGCCTATTTATTGTTGAGAAACAATGGAAAACCCTTCACATACCGAAACCTAACCCTAGAAGATGAAACGCCAAATTGTGGGCCCCGTTTGGGTAAATTGGTACATCAATTTCCCGGGGTCGTAACTTTGGCATACGATCTCCGTTTGACGCGTACGATAGCTCGTTAGAAAGATCTATCCGAGTACTACCACTTTGGGGGGCAACAATAGGCTCGGTCGCCCCAGAATTCCAAAAAAAAGCGTCGTTTAGGGCCTCAAAACGGCTCCGGAAGTTCAGGACCCGAAAAACTGCTAAAAATAGTAAACTGTGCTACAATTAAGGAAACTGAAGATGCTGAGAAAGACAATGGTGGGGGTCCAGGTGGGCCTGGCAGGTGGCCAGCAATATCCACCTGGATCAGTTTGCATACCCCAATTGTCCTTATTGAAGTGGTTTTTTGACTGCTACCCCCTTTCTCCTTCTCCTTACAAGCTTCCTACTAATCCCCTTCCTGTTCATGAGGTCTGTTTCTTCCCAGTATTTCTGTGTTACTTGTCTCTGTTGTCTTCTCCAGAGGTTTCTTGAAGCGTTGCTTTCCAGCATCCTTGCTTCTATCCATGACTGCTTGACTATAGGAGGGAGCAGCACTCCCCCTTGCGCCTCCCGCCATGGTACCCAATTTCAAACCCTAACGCCAACCCTGGAACAAGTTGCAGAGCCTCTCTAAGGTGTCATCCCGTACCCATAATTTTATTCATTGTAAGATAGCTAAGGAATTGAATTACCTTCAAAATCGACCACCAAAGTGTCCGATGGACCAAATTATTATTAATACCATGCAAAAATAAAAATAAAAATTATTAAACCTAATATTAATATTGTTATTATTATTAAATCTAATATTCATATTAATATATTATAATATTAATATTATTAAATTTGATAAATTTGGATTAATACAATATTAAATTTGTTATATTAAAATATATATTAATATATCATGATATATGTTAACTCTAAATACATATGGGAGGGAAGAACAAAGACAGAGTGATAGACATGGAGAGATAGGGAGAGTGACAAGGGAGAGATGGAGATAAACTAAAGGAGAGGGGATAGGAGGAATGGAGAGAGAGAGAGGGAGAGGAGTGAGAGAGGTAGAGTAGGGTAAGATAGGGAGAGGGAGACACAAAGATAGACAGGGGAGAGAGAAAGAGAGAGGGAGGGAGATAGTGAGAGGATTGAAGGTCAGAGAGAGAGAGAGAGAGAGAGAGACAGGGAAAGAGAGAGAAAGGTAGGAGATAAAGGGAGAGAGAGGAAGGATGGGAGAGAGGACTTGCGAGATAAGAGGAGAGAGGGATGGATAGAGGTATGGAGTTGGAGGGGGAGAGAGGGAGGGAAGAAGAAATACATAGAGAGTGAGAACTGGAGAGAGAGAGAGAGAGGGAGTCACAAGGGAGAGATGAAGAGAGAGAGAGGGTGAGATAAAGAGACAAAGGAGAGATAGAGAGAATGAGAGAGGGAGGGATATAATATCATAGTTGGAGAGAGAGAGAGAGGGAGAGAGAGAGAGAGAGAGATGAGGGAAGAGAGAGGATTGGGGAGAGCGAAAGCGAGAGAGAGAGAGAGAGAGAGAGAGAGAGAGAGAGAAATAGAGAGAGTGACGGGGGAAGAGAGAGGGAGGTAGGAGAGAAAGAGAGAGAGAGGAAGAACGAGAGGCAGGAATTGAGAGAGAGGAGGAGAGTGATGGAGGAAGAGAGACGACTGGAGGGCAAAGAGAGAGAGAGACAGAGAGAGTTATCGGGGAAGAGAGAGGGAGGTAGGAGAGGAAGTACGAGAGAGAGGTCTTGAGAGAGAGCACTGAGAGAGGGAGGGAAGAAGAAATACATAGAAAGTGGGAAGTGGAGAGAGAGAGGGAGTGGTAAGGGAGAGATGGAGACAGAGAGAGTGTATGTTTGGGGGTGAGATAAAGAGACAAAGAAGGAGATTTGGAGAGAATGGGGGAGAGAAGGAGAGAAGGAGAGAATGGGGGAGATAAGGAGAGAGGAGATAGGGAGGGATATAGTAAAAGAGTTGGATGGTGAAGGGAGGGAGAGAGAGAGAGAGAGAGAGAGAGAGAGAGGTGGTAGAGAAAGGGAGAGAGAGGAAACAATAGAGAGAGGATGTGAGAGAGTGGAGAGAGGGAGGGAAAGAGAGATGGAGTTGGAGGGAGAGACGAAAGGAGAGAGGGATAGAGAGATTGATAGATATGGAGTGAGAGAGAGTGTGTGTTTGGGGGGTTCATATAGAGAGACAAAGAAGGAGAGATGGAGGGAGATATAGATATAAAGAGATTGATAGATATGGAGTGAGAGAGTGTGTGTGTTTGGGGGGTTCATATAGAGAGACAAAGAAGGAGAGATGGAGGGAGATATAGATATAGATGGAGGGAGGAGAGAGGGAAGAATATTTCTTGCACTAGATTAATTGATTTCAGTGTAGATGGTGATTTATAATCCTATATGATTTCTTGCACTAGATGCATTGGTTTTAGTGTAGATGTTGATTTCTAATGATATTTGATTGCTTGCACTAGATGCATTGATTTAAATGTTGATTATTTGTAATTTTATTTGATTTCTTATACTAATGCATTGATTTCAGTGTAGACGATGATTTCTAATCCTAGATGCATTGATTTCAATGTAGATGTTGATTTCTAATAACATAGTTGGACAGAGAGAGGGAGAGAGAGAGAGAGTATCTAGTGGAGTGTTGGCAGATAGGAGTGTCTGCAACCGAGTGTTCACTAAAGAAGGTTGTGCCGACTGTGACACTTGTGTGGCGTAGATTGCAGAGAGTATCCAGTGGAGTGTTCACAAATAGGAGTGTCTTCAACATTGTGTTCGCTGAAGAGAGTTGTGCTGTGTGAAACCAACAACAAAATATGAAAGCCCCCTTATCAAGTTTTTTTTTTATGTACTGGTGTAAGCCTTAGCTGAGATTGAGACCTACAAGCACCTTAAAGTTTAAGTCGTCATAATTAAGGGGAGGTTTGTTACAATAATCCCAACACATGTTCCCATGACGGCTAGTTTGCAGCAAGTCGGCCGGAGTTGTTGAAACATAAATGACAGTCAATAGATTGCTCTAGAATGTACGACTGTCTGTGTGTATAAATTTACCATAAGTTTAATACAATCGTCAAGCTCACTTCAGTGAGTCTTCCCAGTTCCATCAATGGGCATACCCTTAACATTGAGTATATTAATCGTCACCTATTCTATTTTTAGAAGTATTCAGCGTCAAAATGTAGTTCAGAAACTGAAAATTCAGAAACAGAAGATGTAGTCAGCGATTCTCTGGATGGGCAAGGTTGGAGAAGAGCAAAGGTGAAAAGCATTCGCTTGATAGTGAGGAGATCGGGATTGGTGGAAGCTGAGGTCAAAATACATTTAAAGATCGGAAGGAGTTGGAGGAATGGTGTGTTGAAATATGGCAACAAGAATATTCCAATTTTAATTTGTCCTTGAATTAAATTTGAGAATTAAAATTCGAATTTAGTCTCACCCGCTGCTTGAAAAATAATTAATTAATTCATCTTGGATTAATTAGTTGTAGAAATTCATGCTAGAAGTCTTTGTGAAGTCATGCAACAATTAGCCCTTAAATTAAGGAGATTATCCCTTAATTAAGGAGATAAGGATGAGTTATAATTAAGTTGCAATTAGTTAGCTTAGTTAACCGAGTTATGTCCAGTTAAATTAGTTCCAAACAGTTTGAGGAACTAATTGTGAGTTTAGTTAGTTAATGCATGCATGCATCAAACTAGTGTACTCTAGATAACTGAAGATTATCTCATAAATAACTCATGCATGCCTATTCATAGAAAGACTCAGTTGAGATTAAAGACAGGGACAATGTACTATCAGTTGCAAGAATTTTCCTATAAGGAAAAATTTTGCATGAAAAAGGAATTCATTCCTTGAGATTTGCACAGTTTTATAGGGTGTAGGATCAGTGTGAGTGATCAGTGTCACACTTGGTGACAACTGGACCACCCAGGAGAAACTGCACAAGGAAATAGGAGGCTTGGAGGGCAGAGGAGATGGCATATGAGCAGTCTATTTTGTCTGTGAGCATCAATGAGGGATTCTACCAAGAGCTGGCTAGCTTTGAGTAATCCTGATATATTTCCACTTGTATGATAATACAGATAGCGGGGTTTTTAGCTGAGGCTTTCCCCAGAGTATTCTTTTGTGTTTCATGTGTATTGATTCTTCTTCTCTGTTATATGTGTTCCTCTTGTTCTTGCTCAAATCTATTAAGCTTCCACAAGTTTGATTGTAGAAGTAGATTAAGTATTTTGCTTTAGTTATATTGCATAATCAGGTTAATCTATAGTCAGAATTTCTACATGGTATCAGAGAAAAGGTTATTGGAGCTGTGAACAATATACTGAGAAGAGAATTCGAAGGTTGAAGTTCTTGGTTGCAGATGCAAAATCAAATTCTTATCATACTTCAAAGTTTGCCAATGGCGTTCAATGGCTTGAGACTCGAGTATGCCTTGGATGGCAGCTCAAATTACATAGCATGGAAAGATCGCCTGGAAGCTGTATTAGAAGACAATGGTTTGAAGTATTTCATTGATCAAGAAATCCCCAAGCCAGCTACAGCTAATGCACAAGAATTGGCTAAATGGAAGAAGTGTGTGGTGAAGGCGAGACAAATTCTTCTAGAGGGAGTTCGAGACCATATTGTCTCGAGTCTCCATGGGAAGGATACTCCGTTGCATTGTGGAAGACATTGATGGACCTCTATCAGAACAGTAGTGACCAGAGGAAACTGACACTCAAGGATAAGCTTCAGAAAATCAAGATGGAGAAGGGCGGTACTATTTCTACATATCTGAACAAGCTCACCACCTACAGAGATGAGTTTGGTAGTGTGGGAATAACTACTGCCGATGATGATATGGTGAGCCTTGCTCTCCTCGGTCTTTCAAAGAGCTGGAATAGCTACTAGGACTCTGTGAATGGAAGGGAGAAACTGCCGTATTGGGAACAATTGTGGTCAGATCTGATGCAGGAGGAAATCAGGAGGAGCACAAGAGATGGTTCTTCATCCAAGAAATATGATGAAGAAAATTTGGCCTTAGCAAGTAAGGCAAGGAAAGGGAAAGGGAAGGCTTTCCATTCCAAATCGAATCCTTCTCATGGAGGGAAGAAGGTTGACAAGTCTAAAGTGAGATGCTTTAATTTTCACGAGATGGGACATTATACAACTAATTTCCCATTGAAGAAGTCCAAGAAGGGATCCTCGAAAGGATCGGAAGGTGAGGCATTAGCCTCTCAGTTCGAATTGGACTTTACCCTCATCACATGCATGGTTTCATCGATGGTGGGTTGTGTTTGGTATCTTGACAGTGGAGCCTCATTCCACATGACCGGCGATAAAAGTTTATTCAGTACCTTGGAGGAGAAAGACCTCAAGATGTGCATAGAGATGGGTGATGATGGAAAGTATTGTATTTCAGGAGAAGGCACGGTTTCTTTTCAGAGGGAGCATGGAGCTCCTCTCACCTTGATAGATGTGAAGTATGTGTCTGGATTGAAGAAGAACTTGGTATCAATCGCGATGTTGGAGGACAAAGGCTACGATGCCGTCTTCAGTAAAGGAAAGGTGTTCCTAAGACACATAACCACGGGTCAGACCAAGAGGATTGGGATTCGAGTGAAGAATCTCTATAAACTAGAGGTAGATGACTATGTTGCAATGAGTTTGAAAGCAAAATTGGTGCAAAGCCAAGACATTGGTGAATTATGGCACAGGCGGTTGGGCCATTTGCATCATGGGGCCTTGAAGATAATGCAACAAATATCTACTGGACTTCCCAAAGGTAAACTTGAGCAAGTTGACACATGCAAAGGTTGTACCTTGGCAAAGTACGCAAAGTCTTCCTTTCATGATCGAGATAGTCGAGTAGAAGCAATCTTAGAGCGAGTTCATACTAATTTGTGTGGACCATTCTCGACGGAATCCACAGTGAAGCAAAGGTATTATGTAATTTTCATTGATGCTTTTTCTCGTAAATGCTGGATTTATTTCATGCAGAAGAAGGACCAAACCTTCTCAAAGTTTTGTGAGTTCAAAACTTTGGTTGAGAAAGAGTCAGGGAATAATATCAAGGCCTTGAGAAGCGACAACGGTGGAGAGTATGTCTCTCAAGAGTTTAAGGACTTCTATGCAATGGAAGGAATTAAACGAGAGTTGATGACACCTCATAACCCACAACAGAATGGGGTGGCTGAGAGGAAGAATAGAACGATTGTAGGGGCAGCACAGGCGATGCTGCATGACCAAGGCCTACCACTTCATTTGTGGGCTGAGGCATGCAACACAACGGTCTATTTGCATAATAGAAGCCCACATCACATACTTGGGATGAAAACACCAGAGGAAGCTTTCTCCGGTAAGAGACCAGATGTGGGTCACTTCAGGATCTTTGGCTCATCGGTATATTGCCATGTGATGAAGGATGCACGGAAGAAGCTTGAGCCGACAACAGAGTTGGGGATACTTGTGGGGTACACCGATACACCTCATAACTATCAAGTGTACTTTCCTACCAGTCGGAAGACTGTGGTTCACAAAGATCTCAAGTTTGATGAGCAGAAGGCCATGCAAGTTTCCGTTGAGAGGGAGCTCCAACTACAAGCTATGGAGGAACTATTGGTTCCTAAGGAGGAGGAACCTAAGACTGATGCGGAGCAGCTGCATGTAGAGGTTCCGGGAGTGGAGACATCCACTCAAGCAGAGTCTTCCAGAGATGGACAGAAACGCACAAGAGAAGTTGACAGATTGTTGGAGGATGCGAGAGCGAATGTGGGAGCACCATCTTCTTAGCGTAGACAAAGGAGGTCACCTGAGAGGTACACTAGATACATGGCCCTTGTTGGGGAATGTGTTGAGACCGAGCCATCTTCCTTTGAGGAAGCAGTGCAGCGGCCAATTTGGGTTGATGCTATGGTGGAGGAGTATGACTCCATAGTTCGGAACAGTGCTTGGACGTGGCTCCAAGACTGGAGAACAAGTCAGTTGTGAGTTCCCGTTGGATTTACAAGGTAAAGCAAGATGCTAATGGTAGTGTGGAAAAGCATAAGGTAAGATTTGTTTCCCGTGGCTTTTCACAGGTCGAGGGGATAGACTATGATGAGACTTTTGCTCCTGTCGTAAGGTACTCATCTATCAGATTGATGTTGGCATTATCAGCACAGATGGGTTGGAAGATCCATCAGATGGATGTGAAGACTGCATTCCTCAATGGCAAGATTGAGGAAGAGGTGTACATAGAGTAGCCGAAAGGTTTTGAGACCTTTGATCGTGAGTCGCATGTCTGCCGACTAAAGAGAGCTTTGTACGGGCTAAAGCAAGCACCTCATGCTTGGTACACCAGGATCGACAACTACTTCACTGGGTTGGGCTTCACAAAGAGTGAAGCGGATGTGAACCTATACCACATCATTGTGAAAGGTAAGTCGTTGATCGTTGTTCTTTATGTTGATGATCTCATATTAATAGGTGATGATCAATTGATCATGTCTTGCAAGGAAGACCTTGCAAGAGAATTCGAGATGAAAGACATGGGTCTCATGCACTACTTCCTTGGCATGGAAATGTGGCCGAAGGATGGGGAAGTGTTTGTGTCTCAAGGCAAGTATGCCAACGAGATACTCAGGAGATTCCACATGGAGAAGTGCAAGCCCATGCAGACTCCTCTAGCAGGTAACTGGAGGGAGGAGGATGCTACTTCAGGAGAAGTAGTAGAGGCTATTGTGTATAACAACTTGTGGGTTCACTGATGTATTTAGTGAACACACGACCAGATTTGTGCTATGCGGTGAACCAACTGAGTCAAGCGATGGTTCAACCTACCAAGATGTTTTGGAAGGCAACAAAGCATGTTTTGAGATACCTCAAAGGCATATTTCAATATGGATTATGGTACAAACGGACAAAGGGAGTGAAGCTACAGGGCTTCATTGATGCAGATTGGGCAGGGAGTCCATCAGATCAGAAGAGCACATCAGGTGGAATTTTCAACCTTGGGTTGACGGCAGTTTCTTGGTACAACAGGAAACAGAGGTCAGTTGCACTCAGCACGACAGAGGCCGAATACATGGCTGCAAGTCAGGCAGCATGTGAGGCCATCTGGATGCGGAAAATTTTAGTTGGTTTGTTAGATGTGAGGATGGATCCAACTATGATCTATTGTGATAATCAGAGTTGTATCAAACTATATGAGAATCTAGTATTTCATGACAGGTCCAAGCACATCGACATTTAGTATCATCATCTCAAAGACTGTGTGGCGAGGAGGATCATATTGTTGCAGTATATTTCGACCGAGGAGCAAGATGCTGACATTTTGACTAAGGCATTGTCAAAGTGTAAATTCGAGTTCCATAGAGATAGGATCGGGGTGGCAGATAATCCATTTCTTGTTGAGAGGGAGTGTTGAAATGTGGAAACGAGAATATTCCAATTTTAATTTGTCCTTGAATTAAAATTCGAATTTAGTCTCACCAGTTGCTTGAAAAATAATTCATTAATTCATCTTGGATTAATTAGTTGTAGAAATTCAAGCTAGAACTCTTTGTGAAGTCATGCAATAGTTATCCCTTAATTAAGGAGATAAGGATGAGTTATAATTAAGTTGTAATTAGTTACCTCAATTAACTAAGTTATGCCTAGTTAAATTAGTTCCAAACAGTTTGAGGAACTAATTGTGAGTTCAGTTAGTTAATGCATGCATGCGTCAAACTAGTGTACTCCAGATAACTGAAGATTATCTTGTAAATAACTCATGCATGTCTATTCAGAGAAAAACATAATTGAAATTAAAGACAGGGACAATGTACTATCAATTGCAAGAATTTTCCTATAAGGAAAACTCTTGCATGCAGAAGGAATTCATTCCTTGAGATTTGTGTAGTTTTATAGGGTGTAAGATCATTGTGAGTGATCAGTGTCACACTTGGTGATAGCTGGATCACCCAGGAGAAACTGCGCAAGGAAATACGAGGCTTGGAGGGCAGAGGAGATGGAATATGAGCAGTCTATTTTTTCTGTGAGCTTTAGTGAGGGATTGTACTTAGCGCTAGCTAGGTATGAGAGCTAAAGCTTTGAGTAATCTTGATACATTTCCACTTGTATGATAATACAGATAGCAGGGTTTTTAGTTGAGGCTTTCCCCAAAGTATTCTTCTGTGTTTCATGTGTATTGATTCTTCTTCTCTGTTATATGTGCGACTAAGTGTATAAAAGGGGAACCATATCTATACAAGGATTATGAGTTTGACTACTTACCAGATGCTACTAATCTTCATTGCTTGATGTGTGGTTTGGGCATTATTGTTTGAGAATTTCTTTTGAAAGAAATGTCAGTTTTTTTAGGTATATCCTCATTTTTTAGTGTTTTTAACTTTTTCCCTTATAGAAATAAAATATATAAACATTGCAAATAGTTTAATTATTCACAAGTTCTATAAAGAAAATTCTTATTTTCATCGTCTCAAACATTAGAACCAACTATAATCTCCACATTATATCCGGACATGGTCTTGCAAAGTTTCACTCAAACCAACCTGAAGCATATTTAAAAACATATTCAGTAGCGAGTGATGATTAACATTTCAAATTGATTAAGGTCCATTTTGAAAATTTAAATACATTTTTGATTATCAATAAACCATTTATACATACGAAAACGATTTCATTACTGCAATTTTCAAATATCATATCGACCTTAAACACTTTCAATACCAAAATCAAAAGTAATATTATTTCTCGAAGGAATGAGTACTCAGAGCAACAAAATCTCTCTCGTAAAAAAACAATGATCATTGATAAGCTAACTTGCTAAACTTTTCCCTTTGTGGTCTAATAGAGGCTACATGGTCAATCCTCGAGTTCATGTTCTTGCAAACTGCCTCGCTAGTGCAGAGGCGCGGGTTTCTTGCACAGGATATGCTCTATTAGATGTGCCTTAGTCTTCCTGGAACTGATGTAACGTCAATTCTCTCCAATAATATTTTTGAGGGAAGGGACCACGAAGGGCAAGACAAACAAGGATACTTCATGATTTTTTTGAGAGCAGGAACCATGAAGGGAAAGATAAACAAGGACACTTCATGGTTTTATAAATTAAGCCCATTTGGCCAGCGAAGGAATGGCTGACCCTGCAAACAATAGGACACAGGCTTAAGGCTCTGATTCAATTGCTCCTCTCTACCGGTATCAACTAGTTCAATAAAATCTAAGCTTTTCCCACATAAAATGTCAGTGCAAAGAGAAGAAAATATACCCTCGTGATAGGTGAGAATACTTAGCACCATACTACAGCAATAGGAATTAATAAAATAGTTCCACAAGAATTAGCAAAGCAGATGAAATGAAGGGAAAGCAAACAAGAATTGCTTGTTGGTTGGCAGTGCTGTTTGTTTGTCTCTCAAACAAAATGTAATGAGCTACTCTATCTTCAGATCTAGCTACTGCAGGAAACAGACAGGTATTTTCAAAAGCAGCGTACATGAACATTCGACTTAAAAACCAGAAAACCTAAAATCGAACAGAGAAAGAAAATGAATTTCACAATCAAAACCAAATTGAAATTTCTTTTCTTCACCAGCCGGGAATCGAACCCGCATCTGTACTGTAGTGTTCTATCTAGGGTACTAGACTAAACCATATTTATTATCGACCAGGATGCGTAAGCTTAGAGGCATGCGTCTAAAGTATATAGACATAAAGGATTATTAGCTAAGTGGTTATGATGTAGGTCACAGAACTTCTTTACGGAAGATTGGGGTATGTTACCTATCATCCAAACACTCAGGTCACTCTGCTAATATACCTGATTACAACACTGTCATTAAATTCATTCACCAAATTAAACATTGAAATTAAACACTGTGTATCACTGCAAACCAAGATTTCAATCTCCTTACAGAGACATTATACACAAAACCCTTGTTTAGCAAATACCCAACATTCACTAATATTCCTACAAGATAAAAATATACAGAGATCATAAACAGATTTTGAAATGAAAATGAAGTTCATGACATTGCTTTAAAAGACAACACAGGGATCGAATCCCTTACAGGACGCGCTTCACGATCTCAGTGATGACTGTTTAAGTATTATCACAAACACAAACCATGTACATTCGATTGAAATCAACAACCAATCTGAACTATTGAAATCAGAAACCAATCTTAACTACTGTGCAAACCATGTAATACCCTAAGTGCGAATAAAATGAAAAGGACAGTATACCAGTTTAACGCAGGGCCCGTCCGCGTTCCAGAGGTATACGTGTTCAACCGGTTATCAAATCAATGCAACAAGACAAGGGTCGTGACTGTAACTGGATTCTTGATATTAAGTTCAAAAGACTGTTTCAAAATGATACAACGATTAACCATCGTTCATTACACCGGACTGTATTTACATATGTCTTTTTACAACACATTTCAAAAACGAATGTACATACATGATATGGCTGTTGCCGCTTTTACTATGTCGAGATTTTTGAAATGTTTCCATCTAAACTGATTTCAAAAAAAGAACAAAAACTAAATCAATTTTAGAATGCTCTGCTGTTGCTGCCTTTGTCGCCAGTATGCCATGCTTTGACCTGTGTTGACCGCACATGTAGGAGGGTCGATTCTGCTGTAGGATAGGTATTAGTCCATGCTTGGACATTCTACTTTTAATCCCTGCCTTTCGCTCTAGCCTAGCTGTTGTGCCACATGTCAAACAATGAGCTAATTATAGGATGTTGGAACTTCCTGTAACCATTTTACCAAAAACTTCTAATTCTTTAACATAAAACTCCTAAATCAATTTCAATGCATTTTAATAACTATAGGACTATTAACTAATCAATTTTCAAGGAATCTAAGAGATATATGATGAAAAGAAGTAGGCAAATGATATGTTTTAGGAGGAAAAAGGAGGTCATAGGATGGTACCAACATGAACCATGGCAAGGTACTATTCTACCACTAGACGACTGGTGCAAATTTATGTACAGATTTTTCTCTTTTCTTACTATTTTATAAAAAATAATCCTTTTTATGTTAAACCAATCTGCGAAAACCATGAATCACCATGCCAGAATCTGCAGTCATGCCTGTCAAATATGTAATTCGGGCACTGAGGATTTGATGTTTTATGCAGAAGGTCTCCGGTCACAAATTTTGTGATGTCCTTTGTTGCAGGGAGTCCATCAGATCGGAAGAGCACATCAGGTGGAATTTTCAAACTTGGGTTGGCGGCATTTTCTTGGTGCAACAGGAAACAAAGATCAGTTGCACTCAGCATGACAGAGGCCGAATACATGGCTGCAAGTTAGGCAACATGTGAGGCCATCTGGATGTAGAAAATTTTAGTTGGTTTGTTAGATGAGAGGATGGATCCAACTATGATCTATTGTGATAATCAGAGTTGTATCAAACTATATGAGAATCCAGTATTTCATGATAGGTCCAAGCACATCGACATTCGGTATCATCATCTCAAATACTGTGTGGCGAGGAGGATCATATTGTTGCAGTATATTTCGACTGAGGAGCAAGATGCTGACATTTTGACTAAGGCATTGTCAAAGTGTAAATTCAAGTTCCATAGAGACAGGATCGGGGTGGCAGATAATCCCTTTCTTGTTGAGAGGGAGTGTTGAAATGTGGAAACGAGAATATTCCAATTTTAAATTGTCCTTGAATTAAAATTGAGAATTAAAATTCGAATTTAGTATTACCAGCTACTTGAAAAATAATTCATTAAATCATCTTGGATTAATTAGTTGTAGAAATTCAAGCTAGAAGTCTTTGTGAAGTCATGCAATAGTTATCCCTTAATTAAGGAGATAAGGATGAGTTATAATTAAGTTGTAATTAGTTACCTCAATTAACTGAGTTATGCCTAGTTAAATTAGTTCCAAACAGTTTGAGGAACTAATTGTGAGTTTAGTCAGTTAATGCATGCATGCATCAAACTAGTGTACTCTAGATAACTGAAGATCCTCTCGTAAATAACTCATGCATGTCTATTCAGAGAAAAACACAGTTGAAATTAAAGACAGGGACAATGTACTATCAGTTGCAAGAATTTTCCTATAAGGAAAACTCTTGCATGCAGAAGGAATTCATTCCTTGAGATTTGTGCAGTTTTATAGGGTGTAAGATCAGTGTCACACTTGGTGATAGCTGGATCACCCAGGAGAAACTGCGCAAGGAAATATGAGGCTTGGAGGGTAGAAGAGTTGGAATATGAGCAGTCTATTTTGTCTGTGAGCTTTAGTGAGGGATTGTACTGAGCGCTGGCTAGCTATGAGAGCTAAAGCTATGAGTAATCCTGATATATTTCCACTTGTATGATAATATAGATAGTGGGGTTTTTAGCTGAGGCTTTCCCCAGAGTATTCTTCTGTGTTTCATGTGTATTGATTCTTCTTCTTTGTTATATGTGTTCCACTTGATCTTGCTCAAATCTATTAAGCTTCCGCAAGTTTGATTGTAGAAGTAGATTAATTATTTTGCTTTAGTTATATTGCATAATGAGGTTAATCTACAGTCAGAATTTCTACATAGTGGCCAAGAAAATTTTGATTGAATTTTTTATTTATTTATTTTATTTTATTTTTATTTTTTTTATTTTTATTTTTATTTTTATTTTTTTTTTTTTTATTTTTATTTATTTTATTTATTTTTTTTTTTTTTTTTTTTTTTTCAGTTTTTAATTCTTTAATTAAAAAAGGAGGCGGCTCTTTATTTGATAAAGGGGGGCGATTGTTTTTTTTTTAAAGAAGGAGCTGAAGTGATTTATTTATTTATTTTTTTAAAGGGGAGGATTTGGGCTCAATTTTTTTTGGATCTGGCATTTGGCAGTGTTTTTTTTTATTTTAAAGATCTGGGGTTGTTGTTTTTAAATTATCGGAGTTGAATATTTTTTATTCATTCAAGATGAATAATCAGTTAGCAGAATCTTACCTTAATGAAAATAACAAGTTGGATGGATCCAATTACTTTGGTTGGAAATCCAAGCTGCAAACCCTGCTTGAGGGACACAATGCATGGACAATTGTGAATAATGATGGGGTGAAGCCGAACCTGGCTGCAAGAGGAACAACGAAAACAATCCAAGATTGGGACAAACAGGAGACTAAGGCGAGAATGCTCCTAAAATTGTCGGTCAAAGATTGTGTGATTCCCCATATCTGTGATTGCAAGACTACACTAGAGATCTAGAAGATGCTCAAGGATCTCTATGAGGTCAAGAACACCAATCGATTGTTGTTATTGAAGATCAAGGTTCTCGCCATCAAGATGGAGGAGAATGAAACATTTGTAGCATTTATTTTACGGATCAAGGAGATCAAGAACAAGCTGGGCGGCATCGATGAAGATGTGTCAGATACAAATTTGGTCACAATTACCATGAATGGTATGACTGACGAGTATCAGATGTTCATCACTGGCTTGAATGCAAGAGAAAAATCCCCCGTGTTTGAAGAATTGATAGGGATCCTCATGCAAGAGGAGGAAAGGCAACTGACTCATAAACCTCAGAGTTCAGATATGGCCTTAATGGCGAAGAAGAAGCCCTTCAGAGGAAAGCCAAATGCAGCACAGAAGAGCAGTGCAGCCCCACAGAGAAATATGCCCCCACCTCAAGGTACGTCTTTCAATAGAAATGACTCTGCGACCAAATGTTTTTATTGTGGTAGAACCAGCCATATAGCCAGATATTGCATGAAGAAGAAGTTTGATGAAGGCCAGAAGAGACATAAACAACATGCAGGTCATTTTGCTGATGAGGAATAGAGTCAGAACATCAGACTGTTCATATCTGACTCTGCACTTTCAGCTAAGGATGATGAAGCAGATAACTGGTTTGTAGACTTTGGTAAATCCATCCACATGACAGGGAACAAACAGTGGTTTGAAGACTTCAAAGAGACCAACAGTGGAGCAAACATCTATCTTGGCAATGATAGAGGGTACCAAATCAAAGGTTATGGTAATATTCCTGTTGTTTTGCCTGATGGAAATATTAGACATATCCATAATGTAATGTATGTACCCGGGATAAAAAAGAATATGATCTCTGTTTCTACTATAACTGATCAGAATCTCAAGGTAGAGTTTTATAAATCATATTGTGTCATTAAAGACTTGTTGGATTGTATGAAGCCTATTGCATCAGGTATTCATGTGGGAGGATTGTACAAGCTAAATGTCAAAAGCGCACCACATCAGGCATTGACATCATCTTTTGTGACTACAATGGACTTATGGCATCAGAGGTTCAGCCATATTAACTTCAATGATTTGCTGCTTTTACAAAAAGAGGTATGGTCAAAGGTCTTCCTGTTTTAAAACCTGTTCATATTTATTGTGATGCATGTGCACTGGGAAAGTTGCACAGAGATGAATTTCCTGTGAATGCTGATAGAAGGAGGAGAGATATACTTGAGCTGGTACACACAGATTTATGCGGGCCTATGCAGACAAGATCGTTAGGCGGTGCATACTATTTTTTACTATTTATTGATGACTGTACTAGATTTACTTGGGTGTATTTCCTCAGGAAGAAGAGCCACACTTTTGAATACTTCAAGGAGTTTAGAAGTATGGTTGAAAAGTAGACAGGTAAAAGCATCAGGATTCTCCGCTCGGATCAAGGGGGAGAGTACAAGAAAGCTTGTGTCCTCAAATACTGCAAAGATAATGGGATACAACAGCAGTTTACAGTACCCCACACTCCTCAACAAAACGAGGTTGCAGAGAGGAAGAACAGAACCCTTGTGGAGTGTGCTCGTAGTATGTTAAAAGGTAAGAATATTTCTAATGGGTTTTGGGCTAAAGCGATTAATACTACAATATATCTAAAGAATAGGAGTCCAACAAGAAGTTTAGATTTCAAAACTCCTTTTGAAGCTTTATTTGGTTATAAGCCTGCAGTTAAGCATTTGAGAGTTTTTGGCAGTAAAGCCTTTGCCCATATCCCAAAGGAAGATAGAAAGAAACTGGATTCAAAGGCCATCAAATGTATTTTTGTTGGGTATTGTACAAAATTTAAGGCTTACAAACTGTTTAATCCCTCTACTCATAAAGTTTTTGCGAGCAGAGATGTAGTGTTTCATGAGCAGGTTAATGATGGAAGCCATGAGAGTGCTAATGAAGAATGGCACGTGCCCTTGTTGGTGGAAGAAGGAAGTGATGAATCAGGTGACAGCAATGAGCAGCAGCAACAACATCAGGAAGGGTAAAAAGATGATGTTGTTGTCAAGCCAAGTCTAGAAAATCATGATCAGACAAGGTTTGAAGCTACCCCACCACTCAGGAGATTAGGTAGGAAGGTTTAGTTGCTAGCAAGATATAGGGAAAATGCTTTTATAACTAGTATGATGAATGTTGTTGAACCCTCTAGTTATAAAGAAGCTAGTCAATATAATGAATGGAGGGCTGCTATGGAAGAGGAATATGAATCAATCCTCAAAAACAAAACTTGGGATTTAGTTAAACTACCTAAAGGCAAACAACCCATAGGATTCAAATGGATGTATAAGCCTAAATTTAAAGCAGATGGGAGCATATATAAGTATAAAGCTAGGCTGGTTGCAAAGGGGTATTCGCAACAAGAAGGCATAGATTATGATGAAACATTTGCCCCTATAGCTAAACTAAACACAATCAGAATGATAATTGCTTTAGCTACCAAACACCATTGGATGATTCACCAGCGAGATGTTAAATCTGCATTTTTAAATGGGGACTTAAAAGAAAAAGTCTACTTAGTGCAACCTGAGGGGTTTGTCAAACAGGGTGAAGAACATTTAACTTGCAGGTTGAAGAAAGCGATATATGGACTAAAACAGGCACCCAAGTCATGGTATGCCAAAATTGATTCATTTTTCCAGCAGCATGGTTATAAAAGGAGCAAAAATGACCCTAATCTTTATATCGTGTTTGATAAAGAGGAAAGGATTGTTTTGATTTCTTTATATGTAGATGATCTAATCATTACAGGGAATGCTGATAATCTCATTAAAGAAATCAAGGAGAAAATGTCACAAGTCTTTGAGATGAAAGACCTTGGAGAGCTACATTACTGTCTGGGTTTGGAAGTTTGGAGGGATTCTGGACAAAATTTTCTGTCACAGAGTAAGTATGTCAGGATCTTATTGGAAAAGTTTAGAATAGATCAGTGCAAAGCTGCAACAGTACCTTTACAACATAATTTAAAGCTTTAGAATGATGATGGATCTAAGGAGGCAGATGCGACATTGTATAGACAACTGGTTGGGAGCCTAATCTACTTGGCTACAACTAGGCCTGATTTGGCTTATGCAATTAGTGCATTGAGCCAATTTATGTCAAAGCCCCTTGAGAGCCATTGGGTTGCAGCAAAAGGTGTTTTAAGATATCTCCATGGAGCCTTAGATTTTGGTATTGTTTATATTGATTTGTGTGATATTAGATTGACAGGTTTTTCAGACTCTGATTGGGCTGGAAATGTAGATGACAGATGATCCATAACAGTCTATGCATTCAACATTGGATTTGGGGTCATTACATGAACAACAAAAAGCAGAACCAGTATTCTTGTCTTCTGCAGAAGCTAAATATCAAGCTATGTGTGCAACAACATGTGAAGTAGTTTGGTTGAGGAGACTTCTCCTTGATGCTGGAGAAGAACCGAAGGTTGCAACAGTGATCAAATGCGACAACCAGAGCTCCACCAAACTTGCAAATAATCCAATATTTCATAAGAACACAAAGCATATCGATACACAATTTCATTTTGTTAGGGAGAAATTTCAGTCAAAAGAAATTTTGAGTTATTTAGGGAAGTGTTAGGCATATATGTGAATCCATTTCTCCATTAAGGGGGAGTGTTGAGATTAATGATGAAATGTCTTAATAGAGTAAAAATTCAAACCGAACCTTAGATTAGGATTCTGTTCCTGTTTTCTAGGGTGTTGTTTCAACTTTCCTAAATGTGTGTATATTATATATATCTCGCATGTAATGCATGTAAGGCAGAGTGTGTTCTGTAGAGGCAGTCTCTAGGTGGTGTTTCATGCCTGTGAGCTGCTCAGATTTGATTTAATAAAATAAAATTGATTCTTATTTTGACAGATTTGACACTGTTATACCAGTCAAGAAGCAAAAGTATTCAGCCTCAAAATGTAGATCACAAAAGGAAAATGATTTAACATTGTTATACCAGTCGAGAATCGAAGCCAGGTTTGTATAGTGACAGAGTACTATTCTAAACCATTGGTGCATCTCTATCAATGAACATATCTCTTTTCTTCTCTAATTCGTTCATTCTTCATTTTTTTCATTATTTGATTTCTTATTGTTATAGTTTAAATTTCCTCATTTGCTTAATGTTATCATTTCAAATAAAAAGGATAGGTAAATTCATTTTTACATTCACCCTACCAATGGTAAAATGGATTTCAGAAGTGACTCTGTAGATGCTTTGGGTGGCAGAGAAGTCCAAATCCGATTATCATAATGTCATAACAAGTTGCATTCATGAAATAATTACATGTACATGCCTTTTTCAGCCAAGCTCCACTATGGAGTTTGGTACATTTACAAGTAAATGTAAGCGTAATATTTTTAAGTTGATGGACCAGGAACATGAAAGACTATGGAGGTTCTTTTTTTCACTTTTCTTACTGATATTTATTTAGTCAACTAAATGGTTTACATTTAATAAGGGATTCCAATCATGTGACCCCTTCATTTCACTAAGGAGTAACTAATTATGTGCCACTAAGTGTATAAAAGGGGAACAATATCTATACAGGGATTATGAGTTTGACTACTTACCAGATGCTACTAATCTTCATTGCTTGATGTGTGGTTTGGGCATCATTGTTTGAGAATTTCTTTTGAAAGAAATGTCAGTTTTTTAGCTATATCCTCATCTTTTAGTGTTTTTAACTTTTTTCCTTATAGAAATAAAATATATAAACATTGCAAATAGTTTAATTATTCACAAGTTCTATAAAGAAAATTCTTATTTTCATCGTCTCAAACATTAGAACCAACTATAATCTCCACATTATATCCGGACATGGTCTTCCAAAGTTTCACTCAAACCAACCAGAAACATATTTAAAAACATATTCAGTAGCGAGTGATGATAACATTTCAAATTGATTGCGGTCCATTTTGAAAATTTAAATACATTTTTGATTATCAATAAACCATTTATACATACGAAAACAAAACCGACTGCATTACTGCAATTTTCAAATATCATATCGACCATAAACTTTCAATACCAAAATCAAAAGTAATATTAATTCTCGAAGGAATGAGCACTCAGAGCAACAAAAGCTCTCTCGGAACAAAACAATGATAAGCTAACTTGCTAGACTTTTCCCTTTGTGGTCTAATAGAGGCTACAGGGTCGATCCTCGAGTTCATGTTCTTGCAAACTGCCTCTCTAGTGCAGAGGCGCGGGTTTCTTGCACAGGATATGTTCTATTTAAATGTGCCTTGGTCTTCCCGGAACTGATGTAACGTCAATTCTCTCCAATAATATTTTTGAGGGAAGGGACCACGAAGGGCGAGACAAACAAGTATACTTCATGATTTTTCTGAGAGAAGGAACCATGAAGGGCAAGATAAACAAGGAGACTTCATGGTTTTATAAATTAAGCCCATTTGGCCAGCGAAGGAATGGCTGACCCTGCAAACAATAGGTCACAGGCTTAAGGCTCTGATTCAATTGCTCCTCTCTACTGGTATCAACTAGTTCAATAAAATCTAAGCTTTTCCCACATAAAATGTCAGCGCAAAGAGCAGAAGATATACCCACGTGACAGGTGAGAATACTTAGCACCATACTACAGCAATAGGAATTAATAAAATAGTTCCACAAGAATTAGGAAAGCAGATGAAATGAAGGGAAAGCAAACAAGAATTGCTTGTTGGCTGGCAGTACTGTTTGTTTGTCTCTCAAACAAAATGTAATGAGCTACTCTATCTTCAGATCTAGCTACTGCAGGAAACGGACGGGTATTTTCAAAAGCAGCATACATGAACCTTCGACTTAAAAACCAGAAAACCTAAAATCGAAACAGAGAAAGAAAATGAATTTCGCAATCGAAACCAAATTGAAATTTCTTTTCTTCACCAGCCGGGAATCGAACCCGCGTCTGTACCATGGCAGGGTACTATTCTACCACTAGACGACTGGTGCCAATTTATGTACTGTTTTTTCTCTTTTCTTACTATTTTATAAAAAATAGTCTTTTTTGTGTTAAACCGATCCGCGAAAACCATGAATCACCACGCCAGAATCTGCAGTCATGCCTGTCATATATGTAATGCGGGCACCGAGGATTTGGTGTTTTATGCAGAAGGTCTCCGGTCACAAATTTTGTGATGTCCTTTACTGTCAACCGACTTCCGACGAGTTTTGAGAACAGTCTAGATATAAATTTGAGCCCACATTTGTCCAGTGGATTTGTTCAGAGGTTCGTTCTCTTGAATTTCCCTTTCCGGTAATCTTGACGGTCGAAATCTCATCAATTCAGGTGAACTTTTCTATTAAGAGTCCTCTGCGAATCGCCATGGCGAAGGATTTAACGACATTAACCGAACTTGTCGAAATTTCTCAACTTAAGTGGATTTGCACCAAACCCTAACCTCGGAATGGTTCTAAACGTAATGCAGCGTACTCAAAAAAATATGCCGCTTTGCAGTTGAGAGATAATTACAGCGGATTTTACATACATAATGCGCTACCGCCTCGTTGAATTATTTGCATTTTACATCCTACTATCCTTGTCCACGGCCGCTTTTCATTATCTTTTGGTCCTTTTTGTTCTCCTTTTTCACTGTAGGCGAAGGGTCTCCAAAGCTACAACACGCTTCAATTTAATTGCAGTAATGATGTTTTGAAAAATATAAAATAGTAAATTCAAATGGTTAAATACTAGCATTTGCATCTAATGTTGCAAAGGAAACGCCGTAAGGCATAGTGTGTGGAAGAATATTGAAATGTGAATGGGCTTTTTTGAAAGCAAGGGTCGATGATAATGAGTTTGAATTGAGGAAGCCATGCCAAAAACCCTATTCGAGGGTTAAAGTGCCTATGAAATGGAATAAAAATAGTCATACATATCCATTGAACTTGTTTAGATACCTTAAAGATTGCCTAGTTGAAGGTGAAGTTAAACAAATGAATTCACGCAAACAACAACTAGGTATCCATATTGATATACAAAATTTTAAGGAGAGGCATGTTAATCTTTTCAAACAACATTCTAATGTATTTGCCTAGAAATATGAAAACCTTAAACCATGTCACATTGTGATGAACTAAATCCCTGCCAGGATATATTCCTTATGACGCAATGCGCTTAGGAAGTTCTGTTGTTGGAAAGTTTGATTGGGCTACATTGAATTAAGCAACGCTGAAACATTAATGTTGACGTTGTAGCTATAGTTGTTCTGCATGTTGTTGAATCTCTTTGCATGTTTGGTTTCATCGTGCCCATATGCTAAGGAGAGGGTCCTCTTGAGAGAATTGAATTTGTTGTCATTCTCCACTGCTAATTCTTTTTGTTTTGGGACAACTTCATAACGACAATCGCTATTGTTGTCATTGTTATCGTTGAAATTGTTGTGAGAGAGGTTGGAGAACTAGACTTGAGGTAGTCTACTGCTGTTTCCATTGCCATCCATGGCTTCATCGTTTAAAAAACCATCTATGAAAGGATCGTCACTCTCCAACAACCCACTGAAAGAGGCAATTTTGGGCAGTTGCAGTTTGTTTTGCTGATCAATATCAGGCAAAGAAGCCATCACTTCATCTGCACTTGGTGATTCATCTCGTTCTACCCCTTGTACTCTCTGAGAATGACCGTTTTTCTTGTAAATTCGGCACAGCACCCAATCATCAAGCTGGAGAACAGAAGTACCATCAAAATCAACAATACCAATTTTAGTTGAATGAATCAATTCTTATTCATAAAGAATCAAAACACGAGAACTGTGAAAGGGAAATCATTCATATTGATCAATATTCAAGAAGACATCATTTTGTAGGGTGTGTTATTTGTATTTACACAATTGATTTTTTTATCCAATCAACTATGCTATTCTCTATGCTTTTGTTGGGTTCCTTCATCACCACCATCATTGGGAAATTCATTTCCCTCTTGAAGTATGAAACGAGTAGCAATTCCCAATTGATCTCACACTACCACCACAAAGAAGCTAGCAATCCTGATATACAAATCAAACCAGCCATCCTATCAAGCAATCCATGTAGTTCTCAATCTATAGCTTTGATAACGCAAAACTCAAATCTTTTATATTTAATATGCACAGAAATTTTCACATTAACATGTCTGGATCTCATTCTAAGATCTTTACAGATCTGATACAGAGGTAAACCAGATTTTTCATACTACGACAAGCAATATTAGCAAGTCTTGGAGTCTCTCTTATGTAATGTCTCCTCCTTATTTGATAGAGTTGACGCTGTATGAGCATCGACTGCACTGAAGGGATCATCCAATAGATAAATGTCAACAACGTTATATACTGCTCTAGCCAACTGAATCCTCTATTTTTTTCCTCAACTCATATTCAATCTCTCTCCCCAATCTCAGTCATATCTCCATGAGCAAAACTCTCTATATCCTTGTCTAATGCACAAGCTTTTATTGCCTTCTTGTATTGAATTTTGTCTATTGGTTTCCCATAGAGTATGTTATCTCTGACAGTACCACTCTGAATCGAAGTTGTTTGTGCCACGTAGGCAACATTGCCATATACTTCAACCTGCACGTAGTCCAATCAAAAAGTTTACGGAAGAATTTATGTATATAGAAAGCAAGAAAGCTGCATCTACAATCTTGTTAAACTATGAAATGGCTACTTTTGCTCAAGAAGAGTAGTTAATGCTACACTTACATCTGAAATTTTTGGGATTTCTCCAAGAATTGTATATAGCAGAGCAGATTTCCTTGATCCCACTGAGCCACAAATTGCTACCTTTTCTCCAGTTTTAATGTGCAGATTTATTCCCTTCAAATGTTGGCTTTGTCAATGAAGATTCTGGATCCCAGCTGAGTATGGCTTGATGAATTTCGATGGTATACTGGGATCCGGCAAGTGCTTTCCTCACAACAGAATCTAGTCTCAGCTCATCATATTCTAAGAACTTGTCCAAAACAATCTAAGGAGACTTTAACCTGAATTAATATAGCCAAAACTTCAGGTAGCATTCTCACTGGATCTTGTATCACACAGAATGTTGCAAGCATTGTAAATATGGTTGTGTCAGTTAACGGTGGATCCCCTATGATAGCACACCCGGCAAAAACTATAGATGCAGTAATGATGGGTGACATCCAGTAGAGTATGGTACCATATGTTCTAGTAAATTGTGCTGAAGACAACCATTTGAACTCCACAGCTCGGAGATTTTCTATCAGCTCTTTAAATTTTTCTTCCCATGCTTGCAGTTTGATTATTTTCATACTATTAAGAATTTCAGATGTTATTCCGAGTCTTTCATCCTGTGCAGTCATGAACACAACTTGGCACTTCTTGAGGGTTTTGGCCTTGGAAATTTGAGTTTTAACTTAAATTTGTAACATTATTCAATCATCATTATACATCATTTTACAATTTAATTAATTTAATTGCACCAGATGTTGCAATGGAAACGTCGTAAGGCAATAGCATATAACATTAATTAATGTTTTTTTGACAATTTTTGAAAGTCAGAAAAATATCAAGAAAAGGCAAGGACCATGCTACAGTGAAAACTTACATCTTGCTACCTCCGAGTAGGACCAAGCTCTAATCCTTGAACTCTATTGGAAAAGTTTAGTAAGCACAAAGTTTCTCCCATGTCATTTTCATGAGGACTAATTTGTACAAATAAAGTCTTTGTGCATCCTCCTGAGTGAACATGCATCATATTGGTGTTAGATGTTGTAGAAGGACTCTGAGACAAGACAATATCATACCATCTCTATATGAGCTCATTCCTTTTTCCATCAGCTGCCAAAACATGGCTCCTCCACCTGCTCTTCCCATGCTAGCAGAAGCATATATTTGTTTATAAACCATATCAAATAAATTGTCTCTCTAGTCGATGCCGAATCCTGGATCTTTAGAGGATTTCCCAAAATCTACAAACAAAACTAGTTTCTTCAATATTCTGCTTCCATCTTCTAGATGGTTCTTTATCCAACCTAACTGAATAGTTAATAAATAAGGGTAAACTGCTCTTTGTATTCAAACTGATGCCCTTGCAAACGAAATTGCTTTGTGTGCAGAGATATGCAGTGAATAATTAAGAATATGTTAATAAACCCCAATTTATTTCCCAAAACGATAAGAAAATAATGGAAAACTCACTTCAGAAATTCTTAATGCTACTGTTCCATCTTCACTTACATTGTGGTGGAAATAGGAAGCTTTCCCGAAGGATTGCATGAAGAAAATGAGACAGCATTAAGAAATTCAGTTGAATTTGGAGGAGATGAATGTGATGGCAAGGCAAATCTGTTAAACTTCAATGATCAAATATGTTGAATAAATCTGCCACTATTGGAAGAGGAACATCTAATCCCATGAAGCCACTGATGCATTAGGCTGAAGGTCCCTCACCAATTTAAAGAATATACGGCTCTCCAATGATATTGCTCAAAGGAAACCAAGAAAACAATGTTCTGACACCACGGGGCATTTATTATTAGCTCCATATTTGTAAAATTTACATTTTCTGTCTTACAAATATTTTGAAGCTAAGTTGTCTTCTTGCATAGATGAAGATGAACAATTTGCAAATGATGAGGAGAATTAGGGATTTAAAAATATAAATTTGCATGCCTGCTAGTTCCTAAAGAATATCCCAATAACTCCAACACATATAAAGAGAAATTTCTTTGTAGGAAAAGAAAAGGCAAATCTGTTAAACTTAAACGATCAAATACGTTGCATAAATTTGCCACCAATGATGTTGAAACAGTACATTTATATTGGTCTCACAAAGAAGCATGAACCTACCAAGTTCCAACGCTAAAATATTTCTTAAAATGTATATATGGAAATGTGTTCATCTCTTTATTGAATGCGTTGTGCATTTGATATTCATGAGTTCTCTTCGTGGGCGCACTTTTTCTTTCTTGGCACACACTTAATGCTTGATTCTTGGTGACATGCTTGGATTTTTCAACACCTGGATATTTGCTTGTTGGCTCTCTTGGTCCGCTGGCTAAGATTCGAAAAGTGGAATGACAAAAACCAAAAGTGGAATTGCGTGGGGGTGGTTCCCTGGCAGTGAGCTTCACCAATGCACAATATACACCTAGCAGACTTGAAACCCAAATAAACCATTCCTAAGAGATCTTTGATATGACCAATGAGGAAGTTTAATCTAGTTGCCACCGACAATATCACAATCATAAAACGAAGTGCAAATAGAACATTGCTTGCCCATCCATTCACTATTCCATCTCATTGCTATGAACATATATGCCTCACATTCATTACAGAGCCCTGGCATTGTTATGACTACAATTCAATGACTTTTGTTGGTGCAATTAAAAACATTGTGTGATAGATGCAGCAAAAGGTGATAATGCCCATGTCATAGTACTCACACTAAGGTATGCCATTGATAATCATTGAGTAATGCAACCCTATAATATCTTGACTACAGCTCGACTATGATGCAAAGAATACAGTGAAAAAATCTTTGGGCCATATACCAGTCGTAATGAGAATAAGAACACCCAATAAAGCTGGTGGATTTCTGGAAAAGCTCAAAAAAGTTTAACTGTATTATTTTGCCCAGAAAATGTTACAACATCCCCAATCCAATAAATCATTCAAGAGAGCCCTGTTGAAAGAAATAATCACAAATGTATCAATGACATTCCTTTCTTCTTCCTACAAAGATGGTGGATTTCTGGAAAAGCTCAAAAATTTTAACTGTATCATTTTGCCAAGAAAATGTTACAACATCCCCAATCCAATAAATCAGTCATGGGGGTTTAAACAACCTAAGTAGCTAGAAGCTTCCATCTTTGACCTGCTTCTCCAATCCATGAATGCCTTGATAAGAATTTCTTCTAGGGCTTCATCTTCCTCAATTTCTTTGGGAAAATCTATGTTCCGCTCCTTATTACTCACATAATGAATATATGTTGCATCACCAATTCCCTACATCCAGAAGCTTCTTTCAATGGTGCATGTAGAATTCCTACCAAAGGACAGGCTAGATATGTGTTCAACAAAATAGCAACAAATTCTTCATTGGCATCTATGCAGAGGATCTTTAGTACAAATAATGAGGAAGACAAACCCTTCATTATGGCCTTCTCCTTAGGAATGTACGTCCAAGCTGCGTTTTCTTTTGATTTGGAAACCTTTTCAAGCGCATTACATTCTCACAATAAATACCATCCAGAGGATTACTACACATTCAAAGTTGTTATAGCCATCCACTCATCCTCCATAGCTTATATCTTTATGGGGAGAAGAAAAGATGATACCTCACAAAAATGAAATCAAGAGTTGTTCCAGCCTTGTACATTAAGAGCAGCTACTGGATCTTCAACATTGTTGCCAAATACAATAGAATTATTACACTAACCATCATCGACAACGACTTCATGACTTCCCACAACCGCATTCAATCTAAAGAAGCAGAGTTACAGGTGCATTAAATCATCAAACTGGGTGTAAAAATGGTTCCATTATGACATAAACTAAATTGTGTAATTTGTAGGGATTCAAGACTAATTTCCAATTAGCATGAGGCCTTATTATGAATGTAAGATCATCACTTTTCAAGTATAAATTTCTATGATAAAATAGTGCCTTCCATTCAGGGTACAAATAGATTTGTTGGGAAACTTGACCAGAAATCACTATTAGCAAATTTCACATGAGTGTTGTGCACAAGAAAACTATTTATTATCTTAACAACACGATTACAAGTAGCACGGGAAGGTAAGGAATAAATTAGCTGAATAAGATATTTCCCTTGATATCATGCAAACAACATATCCATACTCTTCCATTATAGAAACAAGTGTTCAATTTTTCTTTCTTTTCTAAAAATGCAGAGAATGTTACCTCATTTTCAAGAGCTGAGTCACATTTTGTAAATGCCAGACCTGGGATTGATAACACTCTAGAGAGCTCTGTTGAAAGCAATAATCACAAATGTATCAATGACATTCCTTTCTTCTGCCTACGAAGATGAGCACACCCTATCACACCTATATGAAGCCACTGATGCGTTGGGTTAAACGTCCCTCACGAATATACGACTCTCTAATGCTATTGCTCAAAAGAAACCCAAGAAAACATTGTTCTGACACCATAGGACGTTTATTATTACCTCCATATTTGCTAAATTTTTCATTTTCTGTCTTGCAAGCGTTCTGAAGCTAAGTTGTCTTCTCTGAGCATAGATGCAGATGAACAATTTGCAAATGATGAGGAGAATTAGGGATTCAAAAATATAAATTTGCATGTTTGCTAGTTCCTAAAGAATATCCCAATAACTCCCGCACATATAAAGAGCAAATCCTTTGTAGGAAAAGAAAAGGCAAATTTGTTAAACTTAAATGATCAAATATGTTGCATAAATCTACCACCAATGACATTGAAACAGTACACTTATATTGGTCTCACGAAGAAGCATGAACCTGCCAAGTTCCAACACTAATTGCTACCAAAGGACAGGCTAGATATGTGTTCAACAAAATAGCAACAAATTCTTCATTGGCATGTATGCAAAGGATCTTTAGTACAGATAATGAGGAAGACGAACCCTTCATTATGGCCTTCTCCTTAAGAATGTGTACGTCCAAGCTGCATTGTCTTTTGATTTGGAAACCTTTTCAAGCGCATGACATTCTCACAATAAATACCATCTAGAGGATTACTACACATTCAAAGTCGTTATAGCCATCCACTCATCTTCCATAGCTTATATCTTTATGGGGAGAAGAAAAGATGATACCTCCCAAAAACAAAATCAAGAGTTGTTCCAACGTTTTACATTAAGAGCATCTACTGGATCTTCAACATTGTTGCCAAATACAACAGAATTATTACACTGACCATCATCGACAACGACTTCATGACTTCCCACAACCACATTCAATCTGAAGAAACAAAGTTGAATATCTCGAACAGGTGCATTAAATCATCAAACTCGTTGTAACCATATGCCAAATTGACTTGAACAAAATTTCCTATTTCTGGCACATTTCTGATCCTCTTAGATTAGCCATTTTCTTGGCTATTTTCGAACTTAGTTTTTACTTGTGTCTCTTCCAGTTTTCTCTACAAATCATTGCACAAACAATTGCCATTTAATGGCCCCTCAAACAGTAGATTCAATGAACCTTTTACCAAGCGAAATCATACCAATTTCCACCGCTAATCAATGCTAAAATTTACTATGTTTTGGTCGCTGCTTCCCCAGCGAAATCGTGCCTCTGTCAATGGCATTTCGTGGCCCTTCAATACAACGATTTGATGGGTTCCTTACCACCTAAAAATGTGCTCCCTTTTGTTGCGACTTGGTTGGTAAATTCTCAGCAAAATCATGGATCCAATCCTAGTGAATTTGTATTCTTTTTATACTGCATTTTGGTGACCAAAACACCCAGCAAAAACGAATCTCATGGCTCTGTCAACCATGTCTGCAATTATAAATTTGTGATATTACCTCTCTGACTTCGCATATTACATTTTTTTTCAACCTTCACTAATTTCGTATTACTAAACCCTGGTTGTCCACACATCTGCCTCTGCTCACAACTTAGCCATATTTTCATTCTTGGTTTGATCGAATATAACTGGTGATATGTTTCTCCCACCAATAACCACAATAATTGAAATCTTGCCCGCAAAAAACGTTATCAAAGATTTAAAACATAATTGAAATCGTTTCCACAAAAAACGCATTCAAAGAATTAAAGTACAATGGGTGGACGCTATTAGATGCTATCGTGACTAATACCCGCAGGTGTTAGGATCCTATAACCGCATAGGTAGAGTTAGGCTATTTGAGAGCATGTGGGGAAGATGGACAGTGTATTGATTAAACATTCAGTGCACAATTACTGCAAGTCTTACCATCGACGACTGTGTTGTTGTTGGGCTAATGTGCAGGTTCGGACACGATCTCAGCCGTTCCAACAGTGTCGTATTTTTCCCGGCTATGTAAACTGCTTTTAGCAACTTACCTTCCTAGAAATCTTGTGCCCATTTAGTGCAATTATCCACTAACGCGTTCCCCACACTCTCTATGCAACCACCGACAATGTCTGCTAAAGCACTCTGTAATTCATCGACCACTTCCATAAAATTCCCTGTTGAACTAAGGCGTTCCCTGCCCCTGCCTTCATCCAATCCAGAGAGTCTCCTCCATGTTCAATCACCGTAACTTTCCTTTTACTTTCTTTTGCAAGATTATCGATTGTAGCAGCTGCATCTTCCATGTATACAACACTTGTAGTATCCAGAGCATTCTCTGCAGTTTGTTCCTGTAATGTTTTGAATACACTATCTGCTGCTTTACTCAGCAAGCTATCGGTTGCAGGATCTGAGTCCTCCACCAAATCCATCAGTTCACATGCCTCAGAGTATGCTTTTAAAGCATTTCTCCCACAATCAGGTGACAACCGAACGATTATATTGACCAATGAAACCGCTGTTAGCTTCAATGACGGTTTGCTCGCGTATATGTAATGCTCTTCCACATCTAATACAGGGCCAGGATCTCTTTTCCACAAGAACTTCAAACCCGCTTTATTTTGTAATTTTGCAGGATCCAAACTCCGTATACCCACACATCCTGTCGATTTTCTATAGTTTCTCAGAAACCAGATTAGGGTATCGCATTCTCTACCATCCATGTTGCCCTCTTTCACAAGTTCCTTTGATTTCTTGATGGAATTTCGGTTTGTTACAAACACGGTCCAAGGAGCCCCCCACAGAAGGTCCACATTCTCCAAAATTGGCCTGTATTCTAAAAAATCTCCGTCCTTTGTTTCACCCGGCTTTGATAAAAACTTTGAGGATATTTTCTGCATACACCTATTATCCAATACAAACTTTGCGATAAACCAACAGAGTTTACTAGTATAAACCATAAAAAATTGCAGCCAATACACACATCGAAACAAACCCCATAAAAAGGCCCATAAGAAACGTATTTCTATTTCTTCCGAGCCAATCATTTTATTTACCTTTTCATCAACAATACTTTTCTGCTTCTTGGATGCTGCTTCCTGCAACTCAACGATGTACCTGGTCCAAAAGTCCTCTACCTAGAAATAGGTATACCATCTTTCATTTGGATTCCAGCTTTGCCATCTTCCATAGTACGCTACAGAGATAAGACATCTCCAGCCGATGATTTCCCACCCTACCAGGATGAATACGACTTCCATGTTTGTTGTGATGAATTTTAACCGAGATTTGACACCAGGAAACACGTCTATAATTGGGCCCTGAAGAAGCCATCCGGCGATTGAACTTAAAATGCAAATTTGTGACTGCTACTGCGGCTAACACGTCTAACACTGATCTTGCAATTATGGTTTCAGGATAACATGCACGGGGGACAATCCAAGATTTGAGTACCAGATCTTCTACTGCCTGTGAGGAGTTCTCTGGAGCGTTACCTTGATTTGCCAAAATAATGGGATGGCTTGCTCGTTAAACCTGAAATGGACCATTTTCGATTGTAGAGTATCGTCCATGAATTCAAGAAACGGTGTCAACCCCGCACACACCTTTAACTGAACGATTCAGCAAGGGAAACAGAGCATCGGAGCTTCACCTACCACGGTTTTGATCGACGGTTCAAGTTTTTGTAATCGTCTAACATTTAATCGAACGGTGTCCAAGGATGACAGGTAGGCAAAAAGGGGGATGGATTCCAGAGGGAAACGCCTTACGGCGTAATTAAGTATACCATTCATTAAAAAGAAATGTTAATTTTTCAAATTTTACTGTGTTTAGTTTTTAAGATAGGTTTGAACTACTTAAAGTTTAATATGGATTTAATTTTTTATCAATTCATCTACTTAAGTTTAACATGGATTTAATTTTTATCAATTCATTTAATTTTTGTTTAGCTGTTGGGACGATAAATAAATATTAATAAAATATTTTATTTCCAGTTTATCACAAAACCCAATTCAAAAATTTATAATCAATCTTTAACCAATAAATTTTATTTTGAAAAGTGTATGAGAAAAAGTATTTCACATCCTAAAATTAGTTTTCTTCCCTAAGAGAATTTACTCCTACTTTATTCTTTATTATCATTTTATTAAAAAATTCAATCCAAAAATTATAATCTTCAACTCGTAAAATATATTTAAAAATTAATATTTTACACACAATAAATAAATAAATTTTATTTTTATTATTTATAATACATAACCTATGATAAATATGGGGACGCTGAGCATACTCATTTTTATCTTCAAATAATTTTGTATTATTATTCTTTTATGTCTAAAGAGTGAAATATCTTATGTAAATTTTTGAAAATGATAGTGAATTCTTTCATAGATTGGTTTTAATTTAATAATTTGTATTATTTTTTTATTATATTTTTTAATTCAAAGAATGAAATATTTTTGTGTGATGGGTGGTATTACTAATGTTAATGGAGACTCTTTGTGAGATGTGCCCCCTCGACAGATGGATCAAACATGGTAGAAAATTGGTGGAGGGTGTTGGAAGATGTAGTACAAGTCTAGTCGATTTAAATGAAGGCTTGTGTATTTGGGGTGGTGAGGGTACCTAACTTGTGGGAAAGGAGGTGAGGTTGTATGCTCGCCTTCCTTCTCCTTGGCTTGGGTGGCGTCACTGTTATTTGTGGTTTTGTGGAGTGTGGGTGAAGTTGGTTTATCTCAGGAGTTTGGCTCTATGATATGAATTGTGTCTGCACTGGCTAGGGTGCTATGAAGCAACATGTTCTTCCATGTTAGAGGATGTTTCCTTTTAGGTGGAACTTCTCGTTTGGTTTGCATGGCACAAAGTGCTGACACTCCTTGGCCTCCTTTTGGAGTTTTGGTCGCACAGTCTCTAGATGATGACTCTCTATGGTCTGATGGCTTAATCTTGGTACTTGCTCGTTGCACATTTTGATTATGGCATGAAGGTGATATTGATTGAGAGGGTATCATGGCCAGTTTTGGATCTTTCCCTTTCTGCGGGCTTAATGGATATTCTGAAAATTGTGGCATGCACTCATGGGTTGTTTAGTTATTGGCTCTTTTTGTTTTGTTGGCAGTTTGTTGTTGCTCTTGTATCTCGTAATTCCTTCTTCATGTCTTTGTGACCTCAGGTAGTTGGCATGATCACTGCCAGATTTGGTACATACTTTTGTTATTTCTCTTTGTGTTTATACTTTCCCTAGCCAATGGCAGCGTGGTCGACTGAAAATGATAATGGTCTAATTTTAGCTCTGTAATGTTGTCCTTTAGGGTGTAAATGGTTCTTCTTTTTATGATGGTGTTTGTATTGATAATGTGTATGTGTGATGTACCTCCTTTTTTATTAATAGAAAGCTTCTCTTCATAGTTTAAAAAAAATGAAATATTTTAAGTATGATGAAGAAACTTAAACATTAAAAATTTGAAAATAATATAAAACTTTTTGAAACTATGGTTTTAACTTAATTATTTAAAATGAATAATATTGATGAACGATGAACAAGTGTGTTTACCTTAATTTAGTTGTAATTATCCATTTACATGTTAGTGATTTAATATTTAATTGAAATTTAATAATATAATTACTAGAGTAGAAACATTACTTTATCTTTCAAATATAATAAATAATAACAATAATTATTAAGAAAAAGTATACCACTTGAAATAATTTTTTTAGTAATTTATAAAAAAGTTTTTTACTTTTATTAAATACTTTTACATATTAAATTATTAACATATTTTTAAACATTAAAAAAATATTTAAAAAAATAACTAATGAATTTAACATTAAAAAACAAAAAATTATTTATTAAAAATTTATATTTTAAATTAAATAAATACAAACAAACACTTACACATGCCAAGTAAATAAATAAAATTAATATGTATATATTTTTTTGCAAATTTCAAATTGAATTTGTACCACTTAAAAATGCAAAAACATTAAGTCTCATCCTACAAATAAGCGTCCCATCAAAATACTTATTAAAACATTTTTTTTCTAACTTTATGTCAATCCATGGAAGTTGTTCAATTCGATTGGGTCTTTTTTATTTCCAATCTTTCTACAAAGAAGATTTTTTTTTTTTTTTTTTTTTAAATACAACTAGTTTTCCTCATATTTTACAAAATTGTATTCGGCCTTTTATTTCTAATCTTTCTACAAATAAGAGTGTTTTTATTTTTTTCTAAATACAACTAATCATCGTTAAAGTAAACTTTACAAATAAAAAAAGATAATATACATTTTGATTGCCTGTAATTTGCAATATAGATAATCATTTTAGTAGAAACACTTTTATTCAAATTAACCTAAATACATATTACAATTTTAGTGAAAAGAATTTCACAATTCAATTTCTTTTCTTCTTGTAAAACAACTCACATTTTCTATGCATCTATTGTTATCACTTGACACCTATCCTTGGCCAAACAACCATACCATGACAATAAGGGGCTCGCATAACATAAGTTGTAAAGTTAAATAAATATATTTATGCTCGTCTATCCATTCAATTTAAGCTTTGATTATTTTTTTCAAAACTCATTGAATTGATCTTGAAAAGCTTAACTATGCATAATATCTTGTATGACATATGCAATCACTCTTTTCTATTTTTAGTGTTTGTATTGTTAACTGTTTATAGGGATGTTTTTCTTAATGTGGTTAATATTTTGAAACTATATTGTATTCTTTGTTTATATTTATGGTATTATAAGATATTTTTTTAATTAAACAAGTAAACATATCATTCTAACTAAACAAATTAAACCTTATATGTATAATATTCATTTATGGTAAAAACAGTGACATGCCATCATTCATTTAAAAAATAAAATATCTTAGATAAAATAGTTAAACATTAAAAATTTGAAACTAATATGGTTTTAACCTAATCATTTAAAAAGGCATTATTCATAAGTAAGTTTACCTTAATTTAGTTGTGACTATGGGTGACGGATCCACTAAACGTGATTGGTGGTGAGATGTTTAAAGCATTAAGTTTTCATTAAAATAATACTTTCCTTTACTTGGGAAGAACGAAACCTCTCTATGTCAAAAGTTAAAGCCATGCCGGTTGTCATCCACGATATCTTGACTGCAAGAAGAAAAAAAGGTTCTCATGGGTCCTCAACGCGGAAATTGCTTAATAATAAATTAAAAAAATTAAAAGAAAGAGGTGATAAGGTCATAAACTTCGTTCAATTTAAACAAACGGAGGTCCCTATTTGCTGAGCCTACCACGTTTCAGAGCACTTTTGTTCTCAACTTATTGCCAAGTATTCAGAGACATAGAACGCGAGAAAAGCCGAGTGAACTAGTCGTAACTTGGGGTCAAGCGCTGCGAGTTACAGCGCAATAAAGACTGAGTGTACGAGTGGTCATCTCCTGGTAGACATTTTGCAGTTGTTCTGAGAGAAACCAGACAATCGTATAATTCTAATCTTGTGGTAATATGGCATCCCGCTCCGCCTCTGCATCCACCTGGTACGCCAACACCAACTCCTATGCGTATGACGTGTCTATCAACCACAGAGATCCTGAAAGCAAGAAAAAATTGGCCACCGATCTCTACAATGGCCTCACCAAGCACGGATTGAGAGGGTTCCTGGACAATCAAGAATTGCAACAGGGCTAGTCTTTAAATTTCATTTATTGGATCACGTATATGGCATTTCTGACTCGCAATTGTACTCTGGACATTGTTTAGGGACAAGCAACAGCTCCTAGAAAAGGTCGTGGAAGGAGGGTTGAAAAAAGTTCCAAGAAAGCTCCATGTGTCCAAATATCCAATCGGTCTGGAACAGAAAATTGAAGATTTTGAAAGGAATATATGTTTGCAGCAGCAAAGCGAGAAGACCAGAGTTATAGGAATTGTAGGACTTGGAGGGGCTGGTAAAACAACCCTCGCAAAAGAAATATTTAACTGTCGGAGATCACAATACAATAGATCTTGTTTTTTATATGATGTTATATACACAACTTTAATTTATTTGCAGAGTCAGCTTCTTGAGGGGTTGAAATTAGTTAGCTCTCCTAGAATTGTAGAGTCGGATCCCCAACAGTCCAAAGTACTTCACACGGATATCCAAAGAAGGCTCAATATTAGCGATAGACGGTCTGGACCAACTGGAGAAGAACATATTCTTAGACATTGCCTGTTTCTTTCTACACAAATAGAGATTACAGCGATAAGAATATGTAACTAATCGAACTGTCATGTAAACAGAGGTCATCCGCACCCATGGCTTTTTATAATTTGTTAGAATCCAAAATTTTGATTTTATCAGATGATTCAGATCATGGAATCAAGTCTGATGTTTATTATGTTAACCCCCACGAAAAATAATAGTTTGACAGAGGAGAAGAATTTCTATAGTCATGGAAACCATTCCAATGCATTGGCAGTAATGCATAATAGTTAATATGTATACATACATCCAAAAGATATCCACACAGATTCAACAGGGGAAGTCATAGAATCTCAGCCCCGAATCCAATCAAACAATATCTCCATAGGAAGCACCACTCTCTTGTGGCTGCCCTGTTGGTGTACACATCAAGAGAGGGTTTGGTTTCACACAGTGAAAGGGATAAAATATGACATAGTGGTGATACCAACCTGAGGTGTCTGGATCTAAATTTCGCTTGAATGCATGAGGTTGAGGTGAAGAAGGAGCAGCGTTGTAAGTCTTTCTATACAACCAAGTACAAACCGAAGAAATCATGATACATCCAACAAATATTGGCAGTATGATAATTGCCAATAGCAGTCCTTTGTTGATGTGATGAGATTCTTTGTCTATCTGCATTGGAGAACCTATGTCTGAACGCACAAGCCATTTTGCAATCGTCAAAAAAACAAAGCGCAATGACTTCTCAGAACTTGTAGAAAGATGCAAACAAGCAATTCAAATTGAGAGATTTCAATTTCTGAAGAAATCTTACATAGGCTGTATTTTTTAGCATAAATATACTCTTCAAAAATTTAATGAAAAGGCTGGCGTTGAAGCCCTTACCGGTTGAATTTTCTGGTTTAGTTCATGCATTTCTTTTTGCCAAGGGATCGTCAAGTAAGGAAGCCAATGACAGTGCGAGATGCAAAGAAACTGGCGCAGAGGTAGGCACCAGTAAAGAACGTCCCTTTGCAGCCTCGACTTTGTTAAAAAGAGAGAGACTCAGAATCAAAATATGCAGTAAAACTGAATGCCCCATCTTGAAAATGAGTTCTACTTGAAAGTCAGTCAGGCTGTGGCAGAAAGCTCAGCAGATATTCAAAGAGGTAGGTATCTGCATTTTCTCAAGGAAGGTTCAAACCCAAAAATGCATAGCACTGCTCTCAAATTTGTAAAATTGGTAACAAGAATACACGGGGTAGATCAAATCCCATTTACACTGGATTTTTTTGAACACTTCAAGCGAGAATGTAAACAAATCTCTGAACAGAGAGTTGATCTTCACTGATCACAACAAGATTTGCAGCACCAAATGCCCAGCAGTACAAGCAAAGTGGTCCTTCAGCGCTTATCCGTGAGCCCACACATATCACGCATTGCTACGAAACGAATGGCTGGCGGTGCGTCCGTCCGGCTTCGGCTTTCTCATTAACGTGAGCCCACACATATCACGCATTGCTGCGAAACGAATGGCTGGCGGTGCGTCCATCCGGCTTCGGCTTTCTCATTAGCAGTTCAGTTTTCAGTTTTAGATCAACGATCACACTTCATTCAATCGTCTAACACCACAAATCTACGGTCAATAATAGGACACGGGGGCGGCTAAGGCAATTCATTTCAAATGGAAACGCCTTACGGCGTAAATATTTATAAATTTATGATGTTGATGATTAAATAATATTTATAAATTTATGATGTTGATGTAAGTAAGAAATATAATATTGAGAATATGGTTTTCGGGAATTTAAATGTTAAAAATGGGTAGTTAATTATATAGTTAAAATATATTTTAATAATGTAAATTATGATAAATTTTTATTTATAAAATAGTATCGTAGTTATATAAATTAAATAGTAAAGAAAAAATAGAAGTATTCACTAAGTTATAATTATAATTTATTATTATTATTATTGGTTATTTTAACAAGTAAATACTTATATAAGTGATACTTTAACAAATTTCTTTAGTTAATTAGACAATTTGATTACTTTTTTTTGTGTAAATCAGCATTTTATATTAAGACAATAATACATATTTACAAAAGGTCTACTCCTGCAGACATAAGACTGCTTTCCTAGTCCAAGTACAACCAATCATGACCAAAATGACCTCCTAAAGAACCCCAGGGCACACCACGCAGGGCGATAGAGAAAGTCATGGGTTGACAAAAAAACCAATAGTGAACCAGCAGAATAACAGCAAAACCATAGTATATCCAAATCTGAGGTTCACTGAGACCCACATAGAGTCTTAGACAACTACTGAGAGAAAAAAAAACCAGAAAACTGACAAAACGGATAAGTTCCAAGGTTAGTGATCGAATGTACAGACCCATGCCCCAGGAACTCACCCAGTGCTTGCAGCAAAGACCCATTACATCTCGAGAACCACATAATTCTTGGAGGATTCCTGACCAGTCGGAGCCTTGGCTCTGCCCGCCTGAGGTAGCGATGAGAGTGTGCCCTGACTGGTGCCCGTTTTCTCCTCCGCCCTTTCCCCAGCACTCACAGCTTCCTGACAAATGGAGTGACGCAGAAGGCTGATCAAGATTGTTAGCTTTTTGGAAATGCTATCGAATTGCTGCTCCAGACCGCTGATTTTAAAGTCCAAGGCTTCCAAGATCGCCGCATGCTCCGCAGAAGTTACAGAAATAGCTTGTTGAGCCTGTCGAGCTTGGCTGATATAATCACCTTGCATGCTTATGGCTTTTGCCAGCATCGTCTTCATCCGCCACATTTCCGCCTGCGTGCGGACATAGTGGGTGGCCCGAGTTGTAGATGTTCCAAGGTCCTGGACCCACTCCATATCCTTCTCCAGTTCATGCTCCTCCAAGTTCTCCTCTTCCTCAACCACTATAGCCTCCAGCTCCTCAATCTTATGTTTTTCCCTCTGAGAGGTCCTTGTTTCATAAGTTTCCCGAGCTTGCTTGAGATCTCGGTTGGCAGAAGCATTTATGCTGCCCTCGCCTACCATTGTCTTGAAATTAAGCACCGAACAACACCGTATTCTGAGGGCCGAGAAAATGAGTTTCTGCAGACTAACAGAATACACAGTGGTGCTACCGTTATTGGGGACCGAAGATATAAAGTAGAGAGCGGGTGAGTCACTTGCTGCATTCCATCTTATCACCTGCTGACCGCAAATTCTTTCATAATTATCCTTGCTTCGTGGTTCACATTTTCGATGATGTAACAGATTTTTGCTCTTAAGTTTTCTCCGCTTGAACCTCTCCGATGAGTGCCAAGTGTCCATAATTTTAAATGGGTGCCAACGGAACTCATACTTTTCATTCATGGATCTGAAGGGAGTACCTCCCGCCTGCTTGTGCATTGAATGCTCATTTCCTGCCTGTCCTTCATTCTTTTGCCGACCCTTAATTCTCCCAGCAGTACGATTGATAATAATCGTAACCCAATACCTGCAAAGAGAGCCGTCCCTCTGGCCTTATCTTTCGTTAACCATGTCCTACCTCGAGAGCAGAGTACACTTGTTTCTTACTTCCGGGCAGGTGACGTCCTGCCAACAGCTGTCCATGATGATAGTGGGGTTCTCTATACATAATTTGCCAGATGATCCGCTACGGTATTAGCTTTGTGGCGAACTGCCTGAAAGATTAAACCATTCAAACGCACTAGATGTTTGAAAATACTCTCTGTCACCTTGGCCAGTCTCCAATGCTGAGTGACCTTGCTTGCTTTGGCTCCCGCATACATCCTTCTCGCTGTTGTGATTGCGAGCTGAGAGTCCCCTTCTACCACTGCTGTGCCCGCCTGTAATTTTCAAAGAATTCTCAGACCCTGTTCCAATGCTGCAAACTCCATTTCATTATTGGTTCCTTCCCCTAAGGCTCTGCTATAGATGTACTGAATTTATCCTTCACTGTTCCTGAGAATGCCTCTGATGCCGGCCAGACCTGGATTACCCCGAGAAGCACCATCGAAATTTAGTTTAAGGAAGCTTGAAGGTGGCCGTTTCCAGATACCTAAGGTGGTATTTATCTCCTGTTGGTGATTCACAGTAGCTGCGAAGGTTCCTTTATCCAGGTTGAAAGCTTTCAAGATTTGTAAGTCCCCAGTTGATGCTTTAGTATCTTGTTCTGGCCTTCCTTTGACAAGAACCAATTGCCTGATATTTTGTATAATAATATATATAGAGTGATTAATATTTCTGGTTTTGTTTAAGAATACTCTTCTATTCCTTTCCTTCCAGATTGACCATGTAATGAATCCTGACATGGTTTTCCAAATGATGTTAACCAATTGGTTGCTGGAGAAATTGCCTCGCCAATTCTCGATGGTTTCTTGAATGGAATCTCTTATTCTGTCCGTTTGCTGCAAAGTGGTTTCCGCCCAATTCCACAGAAGGTCTGCCAAATCACATGTGTTGAAGAGATGATTCATTGTTTCTTCTTCCTTTCCACACATGGGGCATCTAGATGGGCCACAGAACCCTTTCTTTCGGAGATTCTCCCAAGTGAGAGTTTTCCTGTGCATTAGGAGCCAAAGGAAGGTTTTAATTTTCGGCCAGAACTATGAATCCCAAACCTTGTTGCTCCATTTAACTTTTTCTTCTTGCTCCGAATCTTCAATGAAGTTTATGGCTTCTTTGAGCGTAAAATTGCCCCCTCCTTGCCTTCCCCTAGACAATTTGATTACTTAACATTAAACTACCCAATCTTTAATATTGATGTTTCACATTACATTACATGACTCACAAGTCAATAATATATTATAGGTGACATAATAATTAATAATTTATAAACATAAAATTATGAAGTGTTGCCACACAGACAAACCCCCTTAACATGAAATAACAGTTTTTATGTTTATTCTCTTAAATATAAAAATTTGTAATTTTGTAATTCAAAAAAAAACTTTTTGGATATGTATATTGCTTATAACTGAACTCACATCCATAATATCACCTAGGTAATTAGTGGTGCCCACAACTCACATCCATAATATCACCTACGTAACTAGTGGTGCCCACAAGTTTTCCACGAAAACAACCTCCACACAATATATCTTTAACACAACAATACTTATTTGTAACAAAACCCATATTGATGCTCTTTTAGGTTGCCATTATCTTCATTTGAATATTGGAATTAGAAATCACCTCAACGAATATCCACATTGAGCAACCACTGAACAATACACTTTCTTCCTTATTTGTATATTGAGGAAAACATTTTGTTTCCTATCATCATGAAGAAAAGAGTAAATTAATTCATCTCATATATCAACTAATCAAAATATCTCAATATACAGAGTAAAGTAATCCATCTTATATATCAACTAATCAAAATATCTCAATATCAATTAACTAGACCAATAAACATATGCATGTTTTTTTTATATAACAAAAATGCATATTCAAAGAAAAATTGTTCAACTAATTTGACATACCTAAAGCAGTTTTGCTAAAATTATTAAAGCCTCTATTTTTTAAAGAACTTTAAAAAGTAAATGGAGTCTTCCCAAATGCTTTCGTTGACATCCTCAACACTAGCATATAGTAGGAGGTAAGATGTCATTTTGGCACTTCATGGAAAACGTCAGGCCTAGCCTGACTTAATGGCTGTGATGGACCTGCTATTCCATGTGGCAAAATTGTTTCTCTATAAGATTGATTAGAGATTATTAGAACTATGGGAACTGTTAGCTGGGCAAGTTTGGAATGGTGAATATGTAGGGAATGGTGTTGATCTTTGGATAGGGTGTAAAATCTTAATTAGATTCGTTGGCATAATCATAGAGATTATTCATGACCAAGGGCTATTCACATTTAGCCAAGTGGTAAAGCAAGCATCAATAATTTATGGCATCAAATATGGGTGAATGCTCAAGTTGACAATGTAGTTCTACGGTCGCCCAAATCTAGAGATCATCCACTCCTTTTGTAACCTGCAACGGTATAATATTAGATCCCACTCCATCTACCCTATAATACACAATAACAAAATTGGAGGGCTTCCAATTGCCTTGAATCATGCAATAGAACTCTGCACAATAACTTATCTTCTCAAGACAACAATTTTTAACATAAATTCTAACACTGCTGATTATGCTTTGGAATGAGGTAAATGATATATAAAAGAAATGGCAAAATGCTTAGTACTCACACACATGGAGAAAAATCAGAGGAGGTAGCCAAAATGATTTTAACCTATTCAACTCTTCTCACACACTCCTTTACATATGCAACAACATTTACATATATAAAATACTTAATTCATATACTGAGTAACTGAGGCATCTAGAGTCCAAAGAAAAATATAAAAAATAGATAAAATTATAGAGAAAACTTTTGCTAAAGTATTCTTCTAAGATCTGGGAATTTAATACTTGCGTGATAGGCAAGATTATACAGCACTACGCTAAAAGGATAATATGTAACTAGAGGGAATTGTGAACAATCAAGAAGAAAATAAATTGAGACCATAGGGGATTGTGAGTTTGATTAATGGAGGGCGACATTGTTTATGAAAGTATGTAAATTAACATATATATTGAACTACAATACTATTTGAGTAACATTCAAAGAAATGGGTATAGTAATCTGATGCAAGGTTACCCCCACTTACACCCATAGTATGCATATAAAATGCATCCACACATTTGTCCCAGGTATTTAACTCTCAAAGGAGTTAAATCTTCAAGCATCAATGGTTAAGGCCCTCTTTTAGTCTTATGCAGAATGATTCATGGACTTAACAAAGTCTAAACATTAACCCATCTTTTCCTTTTTATCGGAAATTAATCACCCCTCTTAAACCCTCATTAACCTTTATTTCCGACCTTTCATTCAAATCCTTCTTATCGAGACTTTAAAACCCCTTCATAACTTTCGTTATCCCTTTAACCACTTAGATATGTAACCTTCCCTCTTTAATACATTGGCTATATTTAACATATAAACCTTCTTTTCCTTTATAAACCATTTACAAAGGAAAACCCCGCAAAACATACATTTTTTCAATTCGGTACGGCCTCTGCACAGATCTCGAGGTTACCTTTATCGCAATCGAGGATCGCTCCTCCGCGGGGACGTTAATACACGCTCCTTCCGCTTCCCTGATATGCGAACATATAACTTTTTCGAAATACACAGGAAAACACCGGAAAACAAAGGAAACCCTGCTTTGCCCTTGGGCTGGATCTCAAATCTTATAAGCCCACATTCACAGATATCGTTGGGTCCACTCCTTCCAAGTCTTCCGTTGTGCTACTCCGATCTCCGCCTTCTCCAATCACTAATACCTTTTATCTCTGATTGCCAACACCTCCAATCTTCGCTTATCGGCTATCGGTGCATCTCTTCATCGCAATATCGCAAGTCAACACTTCAACATTCCACCGTCCCTTGACCTCTGTCATGTTGGGTTGTGTTATATTCTTTCCACGTAGTTAACAGGGCACCCGTAAGCCCACTTTATGGGGTCCGGGGCAGCGCCCCGGAAAATTTTGGTTTTGGACCCTATGTTAGGTTGGGCGGACCCACCTATGGTTTTGTACATGATTTTCACACATGTTTTTTGGACGTGATGGTTTTCGGTCCATGGTATTAGACACGATGGTTTTCGATCCATGGTATTGGACGCGATGTTTTTCGGTCCATGGTATTGGATGCTTCGGCATGTATAAATATGTATTGTAACATTGAAAGGAACATAATGAAAAATCAAGCTGGTAGTCCCGATTTTGGGATCCAGGGGAAAATCTCTGTGTATATGTGTTTTATGTGTTATGATCTCGCATTGTTTATTTTCTGTGTTTTAGAATTTGTATGCAGGTAATTTCTGTACGGGGTTAAAACCTACATGTCCAAGGCGATTTGCGATTAAATCTTGGCCATTGATCTGGCGCTTGATCCATTGGTCGAGATCCTTCCCCGATTCAAAAGTTGCTTGATGGTCCTCCACCGTTGATTTACACTTAGTAGATCCAACGGTCCACGATGGTTTCAGATAGACAACAGTCACGGGGGTTTACCGTCCGATAAAGCAATTTCCCCTCTCCACTTCTCTGCTACGTGTCGCGTTATGAATGGAATCGGAAGGCTATCCTTCGATACCATTTCCCACTTCTTTGCCACCCGAAATACCACTTACGGTTATAAATCGGCCTTTCTCCATTAAATTTCATCGATGCGATATTTCAACACTACCTCATGCGACATGATCTGGACCGTTGATCTATAAGATCTAACGATTGTTGTGTGCTAACACTTCACTTCTTCGCTCTTCTGCTTTACTTAAGTTTTACGCCATTTCTTTAGGTTTCTATGGTTTCCAGGTTTTCCAAAGGTTCCACCTTACGCTCTTCTGCTCCTCAATTCATTCTCGCTTGAGCTTAACTCTGCATGCTCCTTTGATCAATGCCACTTCAGAGAATTTCCTGATCCTTCAAGTGGATTCAATGATCTGTTACGACTCCTTCGAATCACTCTTTTCCTCTACGTAGTTCTTTAGAACTCTGTCTGCAACCTCTGTTATAGAACCTATGAATTCACGCATAAATCAATCATTACATACTTAATTCACACATTTACACAGTTCCCAAATGAACCTCTGTATATATAAATATGAACAACTGATTACATGTCGAGACTCTCTATCTCTCATAGGCCTGTTCTTCAATATCAGTGGCCCCCTTTTCTCTACTCTGTCGTAGGCTTACATTTATACCAGAAAGTTATGTTTAACTAATTCTGGTTCCATTCTTAAATCTATTGAGCTAACTCCTAAATCCTCTATGTCCTCTATGTCCACTTCTAATCTCCATTTAATTCCTAAGAGCTCTCCTTAGTTCCTCGAATCATGGAACTGTTTTAAGAGTCCTAATTGACTTTTAACTCTTTTGTCATTAATAACCACTCATGTCCTCATTTATTCGAGAGCATTTACAACTTCCTCTCATTATCTAATTAATTCCTATTCTATGCACTCAAAAGCCTAATATTACATTAATTCATCACTTAGGAATCCAACTTCCAAAAAATACATGACCCTCTATGTCTACTTAATCACAATGATTTTCTCTTGGGTTGAATGCTCCTGCATCAAACTCCCAAAGTAGAAAATATTCATGATCTCCTGATCATTTGTCTTCTAATCTTTGTCTTCCTGGATCCCATACTTTGTTTTGTAATTGCCCAAATGCCTTGTACCCTTGCTGCTGTATGTCTGCTATCTTCTACTTCATCTTCTTCTCTTTATCAATCAGGTTCATGCTTTGATTGATCATTCTTCCTGTTGCTATCATTTTCTTCCCTATGGCCTATTTCATGATTCACTGCTACAATTTTTCAGTTTCTTTTTCTATCACATCTTTGGATTGGTCCATACTCTGCTACTTTCTCTTTGTTTCAAGTTGTTGTTGCTGTCCACTAACTATTCAAACTGTTGCTGGTTACTTCCACTTTGTAGCTACTAGTTTATTTTTTCTTCTTCTTTTGCTCTTGTTCCAACTTTTACTATGCTTACTATTTCACTGCCTCCCTTTCATCCTTACCCTCTTTCATGATTGTTTTTGTCTGTACTGAATCATGACTTCTTAGCATTCTCTCCAACAATTGAGCATCTCTGTTCCATGGATTAAATTCTTCCACAAAATCTTCTTCTTTCATCTTTATTTGGCTGCTCATCTGTGCGAAATTTACTTTAGCATCTGCAACTAAACCTACACTCGCAAAACAATTGTTAAAATCAGAAACATAAGGCCCCAATGCCTCTTCTTCCTTTGGCAACACATCAGTATGTTGCTCTGCTTCTTTCTCCTCTATCAGCACATCAATATGCTGTGTTGAATTCTCAAAAGAACTCATGAGACTGTCAACTAGTCTCTCTTCCACATCATCTTCTCTAATGATGTCTTCCTCCTCTTGTCCACCATAGCGAACTCCTTCCTTTGTAAACTCACTGTCATACTCTGAATTTCTCAGCAAATATTCCAGTAATGCAATTTCTTTGTGACACTTCATAAGTATTTCATCATCACTTATGTTTCCTGCATTTATACACATTATTAGTTTGGAAATCATAAGGTTCAATAGTCTCAACTCTTGCTTCACATATCAGCTCTTCAAACTGAATTTCATCTCCTTCTTTCACAAGAACTTGCTCCTGTGTTGTCACATCTTCACACATCCATGCATTGTTAAATTCTTTCTGTTGCAATAAAGCATTGATTCTCTCATTTAAGAGACATTCTCCATCCTCCTTTTCTTCAGAGTTTTTATCTTCTGAAAGATACTTCTTCATACTTTTGACAGCCTCAATAGATTTCTCATCCTCTGCAAAACAATCTTTTGTTAGTGTTCCTTCTCCCAAGGTTAAATCCTTTGCATAGGTTTCTTCCTTCTTAACATCTTTCAGTAGATGTCCTTCTTTCTTACTGTCTGTCTCAACAACTTCCATGGCTATTTCCACTGTGCCTATCATCATGGTGAATTGATGATCCTTTACTATGTTTTCAGCTAACATAGTCTCTTCTCCAAGTTTGCCTTTAATCTCTTGCTGCTTACCTCCTCCAAGAGCTATCCTTGTCTCACCATCTACATTAACATTCTCTTGTATTTGTTTTTCATCAATAACATTAATCAAACTCATTTGATTACCTTTCTGAGACAATATTCCTTCATTCTTCATCAAAATAAGATCCCGATTCCTCATCTCTATGACAACTTTTATAGACTCATCCATAGACTTTTCCTTCTGTATGCAGTCAAATTCTTCTTCTTCTGAGAAATTTTATTTGTCACCTTTTGCTTCTAAATCTTCATCTACTTTGAAGATATCTTCAAAAGTTTTCTTTTCTTTTGCAATACCCGCCATCATACACAAATTATCAATTTTAAAAACATAAGACCCTGTGGTCTCACTGGATGCTTCAGCCATCATATTTCCTTGTTGTTCCAAGTTCTCTTTATGACTCATAAATTCTTTGGTGGCCTCCTCTTCAATCTCCTCAAGCCCTTCACTTGGTTGCTTAATATCTTTTCCCAATTGTATATGAGACCTATCTATCCCATCTTCTTCCAGAACAAAATTTAGATTCTGTTTGTCTTCTTCCTCCTTTATGACAATATCAACAAATTGTCCTTCACATGTTTCACCTACAAACATAAATTGTCAGATTTAAAATCATCAGACCTTTTGGTCTCACTTGAAGTTTCAGTCTTCAAGTCTTCATCTTCAGTCAACATCTCCTCATGCTGTTTTGAACTATCCCAATAGTCCATGAGATCTTCACTTGATCTCCATTCTTTATCTTCAGTGTAGTCTTCATTTTCTCCAAAAGTTTCTCATTGTTCTGGTTCACAAGTGGACTCTTCCATTTCCAACTCAACTTCTTTGAGTTTTTCCATAAGCCATCTTACTTGCTTTTGCTGTAGCCTTTTCTGCATCTCATGCCACTCCACTGGCTTCTTCCTCAAGACCCAACCTAGTCTCTGGCTTTCCTCAAGTATTCTCCTTAATGCATTGAGTTGTTCTTTTAACTCTGAAATCTCTTTGTCAATTTCCTCTTGACTCATCCTCTTTCCATTTGCCTTGGCATCCTCTTTCTTCATCTTTCTTCTGTTGTGGCTTCTCTCTAAACCTCTGCTATGACTATCAGTAGTCATCTTCTTCTCCTCTTCCTTCATGAGCTCCTCACTCATTTGCAACAAGCCTCTGCAACAGCTAGTCCTCCTCGCTGCAATCTTACCTCACTAAGCTCTCCTCACTCAGTCTTTTGGTAAGCACGGGTCCTCTATCTGGAACCTCCTCTTGAGCAACACCTTTTCTCCTTCTAGGCTTCTGCAATCTCTCACTCTCTCTTGAGAACACTTCAATTGTCCTCTCTGTCTGTCCAACCTCTTGTTGGATTCTTCAGGTTCATTACCACTTCTCCTTCAGAGTGTTTTCCTTACTCTACCTTCAAGAACACATCCGGTTCTCCTCTCACAGCTTCTCTTACTGTCCTTTGTTGAGATGTTTCATTTGCAACCACAATCTTCGATTTCAATTTGAAACAAAACACACTATCTTACCACCAATATCTATGTATGATCTTATTCTCTCATTCTTTTGCACTTTGAATGGATTGTCCTCTATTTCTTACATCTGCAAGTTCTGTTACACATCACCTCTGCGTGCCTTCCTTCTGTCAGATTATAATCTGATCCTTCCTTGCCTACATAAACATCTTAAAACATAACTTTGTCCTCAATTCTTTCACATAGAATTTCTTTGTTCTGTTTTAACACCAATTGTTTCAATTATAATTCTGCTCTGATACCAAAATGATGTAGGGTTACCCCTGCTTACATAAAATGCATCCACACATTTGTCCCAGGTATTTAACTCTCAAAGGAGTTAAATCTTCAACCATCAATGGTTAAGGCCCTCTTTTAGTCTTATGCGGAATGATTCATAGACTTAACAAACTCTAAACATTAACCCATCCTTTCCTTTATATAGGAAATTAATCACCCCGCTTAAACCCTCATTAACCTTTATTTCCGACCTTTCATTCAAATCCTTCTTATCGGGACTTTAAAACCCCTTCATAAGTTTTGTTATCCATTTAACCACTTATATATGTAACGTTCCCTCTTTAATACATTGGCTACACATATATTTAACGTATAAAACTTCTTTTCCTTTATAAACCATTTACAAAGGAAAGCCCTACAAAACATACCTTTTTCCGGTTCAGTATGACCTCTGCACAGATCCTGAGGTTACCTTTATCGCAATTAGGGATCGCTCCTCCGCGGGCACATTAATACACACTCCTTCCGCTTCCTCGATATGCGAACATATAACTTTTCCGGAATACACAGGAAAACAAAGGAAAACCCCGCTTTGCCCTTGGGCCGGATCTCAAATCTTATAAGCCTGCATTCACAGATATTGTCAGGTCTGCTCCTTCCAAGTCTTCTGTTGTGCTACTCCGATCTACGCCTTCTCCAATCACCGATACCTTTTATCTCCGATCGCCAACACCTCCGATCTCCGCTTATCGGCTATCGGCGCATCTCTTCATTGCAATATCGCAAGTCGACACTTCAACATTCCACCGTCCCTTGACCTCTGTCCAAGGCGATTTGTGATTAAATATTGGCCATTGATCTGGCACTTGATCCAACGGTCAAGATCCTTCCCCAATTCAAAAGTCGCTTGATGGTCCTCCACCATTGATCTACACTTAGTAGATCTAACGATCCATGATGGTTTCAGATAGACAACAGACACGGGGGTTAACCGCTCAACAAAGCGGTTTCCCCTCTCCACTTCTCTGCTACGTGTCGTGTTATGAATGGAATCGAAAGGTTATCCTTCGATACCATTTACCACTTCTTTGCCGCCCGAAATACCACTTAAGGTTATAAATCCGCCTTTCTCCATTAAAGTTCGCCAATGCGATATTTCAACACTACCTCATGCGACATGATCTAGACCATTGATCTATAAGATCCAACAGTTGTTGTGTGCTAACACTTCACTTCTTTGCTCTTTTGCTTTACTTAAGTTTTATGCCATTTCTTCAGGTTTCTATGGTTTTCAGGTTTTCTAAAGGTTCTGCCTTACGCTCTTCTGCTGCTCAATTCATTCCTGCTTGAGCTTAACTCCGCATGCTCCTTTGATCAATGCCACTTCAGAGCATTTCCTGATCCTTCAAGTGGATTCAATGATCTATTATGACTCCTTCAAATCGCTCTTTTCCTCTGCGTAGTTCTTTATAAATCTTCCTGCAACCTCTGTTACAGAACCTACAAATTCATGCATAAATAAATCATTACATACTTAATTCACACATTTACACAATTCCGAAATGAACCTCTGTATATATAAATATGAACAACTGATTACATGTCGAGACTCTCTGTCTCTCCCAGGCCTGTTCTTCAATATCAATGGCCTCCTTTTCTCTACTCTGTCGTAGGCTTACATTTATACCAGAAAGCTCCGTTTAACTAATTCTGGTTCCATTCCTAAATCTTTTGAACTGACTCCTAAATCCTCTCCTCTATGTCCACTTCTAATCTCCATTTAATTCATAAGAGCTCTCCTTAGTTCCTCGAATCATGGAACTGTTTTAAGAGTCCTAATTGACTTTTAACTCTTTTGTCATTAATAACCACTCATGTTCTCATTTATTCGAGAGCCTTTACAACTTCCTCTCATTATCTAATTAATTCCTATTCTATGCACTCAAAAGCCTAATATTACATTAATTCATCACTTAGGAATCCAACTTCCTAAAAATACATGACCCTCTATGTCTACTTAATTACAATGATTTTCTCTTGGGTTGAATGCTCCTACATCATAATCTTCACTTATTGTATTTTCGAGTAAGATTCAAAGAAATGGTTATTGTATTTTCGAGTAAGATTCAAAGAAATGGATATAGTAATCTTCACTTATTGTATTTTCAAAAGTACTCAGTCTCAATAGATCAAAATCGAAAACTGATTCGACACTGTTGCACCAATGAAGAAGTGAAACTAAGTTTGTACCTTGGTAGAGTATTATTCTATACCACTGGGGCATCTTTATCAATGAGCATATCTCTTCTCTTTTCTAATTCATCCACTATTCTATACCACTGGGGCATCTCTATCAATGACCATATCTCTTCTCTTTTCTAATTTATCCAATCTCAATTATTTTTTTATTTGATTTCATTTATTTATGATTTTAATTTCCTCATTCACTTCATATTATCATTTCAAATAAAAAGGATACGTAAATCGATTTTACCACCTCTCACCCTACAAATGGTAGAGTAGACTTCAAAAGTGACTCCACTTCGGCCAAAGACTAGGTCCCCAAAATGAATGGCTGGCTAAAATATGGAGGTGGAATGCTCCCACAAAATTGAAATGCTTTGGTTGGCCTATAATACAAAATCACATTTTTACATGGAAGAATTTAGCAAAAAAGAAAATATAGGGTCCAGGGTGCTGCCCTCTGTGCAAATCTGCATATGAGGATACTCAACACCTATTGTTGGACTGCCCTTATGCGACCCTCATTTGGGTAGAGGTATCTAGCACTCTCAGGATCTCCTCATTGGTGGACAAGTCTTCTATAATTGCTAGCCTACATAACTAGACAACAAGCCACCTAGAGTACAAGGTTGTTCCTTTATACATCTTTTGGGGCATTTGGAAATTCTAGAATGGTGTAATTTTTTAGAACAAATACCTTGATTATAGATATGTTTCCATGAAAATAGTAGCATACTTCATGGAAATGGGCCCTTGCAAACTTGCTCTCTCCCGATGTAGAGTGACTTTTAAAGAGTTTGATAATGCCTCACCAATGGGATATTTCGACGGAGCTACCGCAAATGGACTATGCAGCTGTGGGGCCATCATCTCCACTAGCCCCTCTATGGCCCATCATTTCCACTAGTTTGGGGGTGTTGGAACCAACACTAGAGCTGAAGTGTTGGCACTATGGGGGGTACTCCATTGTACTAGCTAGCTTGCACTTGAGGATATTATGGTGGAAGGAGATTCGAAGATAGTGATTGGATGAGCTGTTGGCAGGGCCTCTCTGTAGGTGCCTAATATCCTCCATTGGATGGAACAAGTCGATGTGTTAAAGGCCTCCTTTGCATCCATCCATTTCTACCATATCTACTCGGAGCATAACGCCCTTATGAATAGGTTGTCTAAAGAGGATCTGATGCACCTATCAGGAGGATTTTCTATGAGGTGCTTATCAATGACACCATTCTCGATGGTTGATCATTCCCCTTCTAGTAGCTCATGTTTTTGAATGCTTTATTCCTTCAAGTTATTTATGGTGGCAAGCTTTCCACTAGATAGTATGGTTGTTGTCTATGACACAACCTTCCTTTTTGTAATTGCCAGATTTTTATGTCTACCTTATTAGTTTCTTTTTTGTAATTGCCATATTTTTATGTCTACCTTATCAGTTGGTATATCTAGGAGCGACCTAGTTACATGTTGTGTTTCTTTTTCTGCTAGAATGATTTTGCAACCCAATGTTGTAAATGTAACACTATTTTGTTTTATCAATAAAATATTGTTATTTTTCCCTTTGGGAAAAAAGTGTAATATTTTTAAGTTGATGGACTACTAACATGAAAAAATAGTGAAAGTTTTTTGTTTTCTACTTTTATTGCTAAATAGTTTAGTATGAATAAGGAATTCCAATCATATGACTTTTTCATTTCATTAAAGAGTAACTAATTCTGTGTGACAAATTATATAGAAAAGAAAAATATTGTAACCATATCTATATGATTATTTTAAGTTTCACTACTCTAATCTTTATTGTTAAATGTGTAATTTGAATGTTACTATTAAAAATCTCAACTTATATATATATTTTTATTAAATTATATAAACATTGCAAATAGTTTAATTATTCACTTTTTCATCATCTTAAACATTGGAACCAACTATAATCTCCACATCGTATCAAGATTGATATCGCAAAGGTTCACTAGCCAAATCAACCTAAAACATATTCCATAGCAAGTGATGATTAACATTTCAAATTGATTAAAATCCACTTTGAAAAATTTAAATAAATTTTAATTATCAATAAACCCCATTCATATATATAATTCATACACATGTTTTAATCAAAAGTAATATTTTTTCCTTGAAGGAACGAGTACTCAGGCAACAAAATGTCTCTATTAACTTGCTAGACGACTTCTTCCTTTGTGGTCTAATAGAGGCTCCAGGGTGAATCCTTGAGTTCATGTTCTTGCAAACTGCCTGGCTAGTGCAGAGGCGCGGGTTTCTTGCGCAGGATATGCTCTATTTAAATGTGCCTTAGTCTTCCCGGAACTGATGTAACGTCAATTCTCCAATAATTTTGCTGAAGAAAGAACCACGACAGGCAAGACAAACCAGGACACTTCATGATTTTTCTGAGAGAAAGACCATGAAGGGCGAGACAAACAAGGACACTTCATGGTTTTATACACTAAGCCCATTTGGCCGGCAAAGGAATGACTCACCCTGCAATCAACAGGACACAGGCTTAAGGCTCTGATTCAATTGTTCCTCTCTACTGGTATCAACTAGTTCAATAAAAACTAGGCGCTTCCCACATAAAATGTCAGCGCAAAGAGCCGAAAATATACCCGCGTGACAGGTGAGAATACTTACCACCATACTACAACAACAGGAATTAATAAAGTAATTCCACAAGAATTAGGAAAGTAGATGAAATTAAGGGAAAGCAAACAGAAATTGCTTGTTGGCTGGCAGTACTGTTTGTTTGTCTCTCAAATAAAATGTAATGACCTACTCTATCTTCAGATCCAGTTACTGCTGGAAACGGAAGTGTATTTTCAAAAGCAGCATAGATGAACCTTGACTAAAAGACGCGAAACAAAATTCAGATCCAGTTACTGCAAGAAAGGGAAGGGTATTTTCAAAAGCAGCAGACGGGAACCTTCGACTAAAAAACCCGAAAACCTAGAAAAGGAAATGAATTTCTTGTTGATGCACCAACAATTGGAGTTGTCTATAATGCGACTTTTTGGAGATTCCGTGACGGAATCCGGCGGAAGAAATTGAGGTTAAATCTTGATTTGTTGCAGTTAAAATGGTTTTTTAACTGCATATTTGGATTCAGCACCCTTGAAAACCCCTGGGACGCTTTCATTGTGCAGAAACTAGCTATCAAACTTGCGATTCCAATAAATTCCTGACGAATTTCGACCGGAAAAACCCACTAAAAAGGCTTTCAAAAAGTCGCGTTATAAACAACTGCCCAACAATTTAAACGAAATTCAGATCCAGTTACCGCAAGAAAGCGAAGGGTATTTTCAAAAGTAGCGGACATGAACCTTCGACTAAAAATGCCGAAAACCTAAAATCGAAACAGAGAAGGAAATGAATTTCTTGTTGCTTGCGAAGGGTATTTTCAAAAGTAGCGGACATGAACCTTCGACTAAAAATGCCGAAAACCTAAAATCGAAACAGAGAAGGAAATGAATTTCTTGTTAACGCACACCAACAATAGGACAAATCTTCTTACATCTTTGCACCAGCCGGGAATCGAACCCGGGTCTGTACCGTGGCAGGGTACTATTCTACCTCTAGACCACTGGTGCGAATATATATATGCGTTTTGTTGATCCAATCCGCGAAGAACATGACCATTTATATTTCCACTTCACCTTGTCGGAATCTCCAGTCATGCCTGTCATATATGTAATGCCGGCACAGAGGAGTTGGTGTTTGATGCAGAATGTCTCCCGTCGCAAATTTTGTGATGTCCTTTGCTCTCTGCCCAATTCCGACGAGTTTCTAGAACAGTCTAGATATAAAGTTGAGCCCACATTTGACCCGTGGACTTGTTCAGAGGAACGTTCTCTCGAATTTCCGTGTCCGTTAATCTTTAGGTTCAAAAATCTCATCAATTCAGGTGAAATTTTCTACTCTGTGATTCACCACGGTGAAGCATTTAACGGCATTAACAGAACTTGTCGAAATTTCTCAAACTTAAGTGGATCACCAAACCGTAACCTGAGTTGAAAGAGAATTACAGCGGATTTTAAATGCATACTGCACTACTGCCTCTACCGCCTGGTTGAATTATCTGCATTTCACATCCTGCTATCCTTATCCATGGCCGCTTTTCATTATCTTTTGGTCCTCCTCCTCCTTTTCAGTGTAGAGAGAGTCCTCCAAAGCTACAACAGGCACCAGTTTAATTGCAGTGATGATGTTTTGAAAAATATAAACTAGTCTAAGTGAAACAGTTAAATAACATCTAATCATTATGTATTTCTGGGTTGCTGTAAAAATGCAATTGTGGAAATATGATCTAATCATTATGTATTTCTGGGTTTTTGTATATAGCTTTTATAATGTTTCTCGACTATGACGTGTGAGAATTTAGGCAATATCAGTTTATGTATAAATATTTTTGTTTAATAATAGCGTTTGAGTTAGAAAAGGTTTCAGCTACCTCTACTTTGAATTTAAGTTTATTTTCTTGTTTTCCATTCAGCAAATTAGATTTTTCGGACGAGGTAATTTTTTGTTTTTTTTACTTGTAAAAATATTTTAATTATTTTAGATTTATTTTGATAGGGATTAAATTGGTTTTCTTAAAAGAGATTTGCATGTCAAGAAATTTGATTCATTTATTAATAATTTATATTTTTATATGTGTGTATGTCAGTGATTATTATAATGATAATGATAAGATATTTATTAACATCCACCAAGACCAATGCAGTGTATTGAACCTCGAGAAAAGAAAAAGAATCTAATTGTGATTCTTCAAAATCTTGTTTTTGTCATAAAAAAGAAGAGAAAGAAGCCTCCAAGATCGCTATAGTTGGGATGGCTTAATAAGTCAAGAAGATTGGAAGTGTGGCAAAAGTTAGTGAATTGAGAGTTGATGTGAGTAAGAGTCGGGAAGTCTAAAAGTAAGTGTTTTTCATCTTCCACCTTCTTAGTATCGCAAACATGACAGATTCTATCATCCCAGGGAGTCTTGAGAGTAGACCATTGCTCGATTTCACTTCAAAGCTCATGAGAATTAGTTCTTATCCTAGCGAGGTTCATTCTTTTCTTAGTGCTTGTCAACATAGAGAGATAATCCTGGTTATCAAGGGTGAGTTTGATCACCTCCTTATAGTATATAAGCTTCCTTTTACCCTCCAGCTCCTTATCATCCCACAACCTGTCCTTAAAATTAGAGGTAATAATATCTTTGACGCTATCCTTGCTTCCCATGATGATCTCCTCCTTAATCCCCCAATGGTTGAGCCAAGATTGGGCATCCTTATGCCACCCGTTCTTGAGGTGAAAGCGGGGGTTTTGATAAAGTTAGAAGCAATTTTTGGGAACCTCTTAGATTCCATGTTGTAAAGCTTCTTCTTATACATAAGATATCTAAACATAGTCGTATTTTCAATGGGGGACAGGCCAACTTCGATCAAGAGGATAGGATAGGCGACATTTCCCTTGATCTTTAGGTTGTAGGTTATGAATTTCTTTTGAATCATCTCAATTTTTCTCCACGACTCTCTAGATATACTGCAATCCCAAACTTCACATCTGTATAAGACAACAAGGATGACGAGAATCTCAAAGAGGAAACTTTTTTTACTCCAAATGCAAAGATCGACCAACTTACAATTGTTTTCAAGCTCATAATAAGCTTTCCAACCTCCAATAATCCTTTTCTTGATGCTATAATTCTAGTTGAGCTGATGAGGAAAGTCAATACCCAAATATTTGTAAGAAGAAACCTGCTCTAAACAATGGTTATCATAGATGAAATTACCATGGGTGATCTTTTTTTATTTAATGATCATGACTTTAGTCTTGTCAGTATTAATTGTCATACCCATCTTGGAGCAGTAGACATGAAGACTCTTAAGCTGCTTGTTTAGGTCATCATGGCTTTTTGCAAGAAGAATGATATCATCAGCATAAAGGAGAAGAGTAATGATTATACCATCAAGCTCAGTGCCCTTGCAGCCTGCAGTTTCCAGATCCTCATCAAGCTTATCGATGTAAATGCCAAAAAGGGTAGGAGATAGGTGACACCCTTGCTTAACCCCGACATTGCATTTAATATCTTTAGACCACCCTTTGTTGGTCCTAAGCTTAGCAATGACAGTCTCGTAGAGGTGGATCACAACAATCCGCAGTTCAGGAGGAACCATGATCTTTTCAAATCTCTCCCAGAGCTTATCTTGAGGAACAATGTCGAAAACTTTTCTAAAGTCCACAAAACAACATAAGGGATCGACTTTACTATTGCAGCATTCCTATGCAATGATCCTGAGAGTAACAAGTTGGTCGATAATCGAGTGATGTCTCCTAAAACCAACTTGATGTTTAGCTCTTTTACCATGGTTTTCAAGCCAGAGGCTAAGCTTCTTTTCCAAAATGAGCCCATATAGCTTGGCTAGGATGTGGCTAATCATATTGGTCCTGTAGTTAGAGGGAACACTTTTGTCCCCATTCGTAAAGATAGGCACAATAAGGCTTTACATCCAAAGCTTAGGGAAGCCATGTTGTGCAACGAAATTGAGAAGCTTGTGGAGATGAGTAATGATGATAGATCTTCCCATTTTAAAAATTTGAGCTTGATATCCTTCAATATCTTTAGCTTTCCCATTAGCGAGCTTATTAATCCCAGACTCAACATCTTCCAGGGAAAATATATCTTCCTTAATAAGAGTGTTTAAGATAGTGCTCATGGTGTCTTTAGTTTTACTAATAAACACATTCTGCCAAAACTTTCTCGATACATAAACAGAGAGAAAAAAATTGAAAGTTTAAAATTTTACAAATAGATGAAAATTATTTAAATTTCAAATTTATTTGATGTAAAGATTAAAATATTTTAAATGTAAAATATAAATATAAAAAAAATTATTTTTAAATAATTTTTATATAAAATAATTTTTTTTTTATATTTAAATAGTTTAAATGTAAATAAATAACCTTTAATAATATCATGTATTTATATTTTTATAATTTGAGATAAATAAATTTACCAAAGACATTTCTTTTTAACACTATCATCTTTATATTCATGTTCACATATTTCTTTTTAATAGTATCATCTTTATATTTATGTTCACATATATATTAGTAAGGTACTTTCTATTATGATTATTTTATCGGCTATTTAATTTTAACTATTAAAAAGAAAGTTTCATTGTTTTTTTTTGGGTTAGAAAATAGATATTATATTTATTAATTTCCAAACGAATTTTTTTTATATGGTCATATAACTTTTGCATCGTAGCAACTTTTCACCAAGAGGATGCGCACCAATTGCTTTTCTCCATTGAGCGACAAGATCTTTAAACAACATCTACTTTTAAAACGTTTTAAATTTCAAGAAAAAGGAAATATAGGATGCATCTAACCCTTTGATTTCTGTGCCAACGTGGAATAAAAGAATCGCACTTGAAAGGAAAATAAAAGATTTAGGTACATTTAAGATTACAATCCTTAAACTAATTGCAAAAATCATATATATCATCTTACAATCCTTAAATTAGTTGCAAAAATCCAAATACAAGTTATAAAACTAGTATACTTCACGCAATTTAGTAATCCATGTTTTTGGTGTTGTGTAGGGAAGGTTTGTTGTTATCATTCACGCCTCTCTGATTGATATCCTTGGAATGCCTTTTTCGATGGTAGATAACTCTCTCATATCTGATCATTGGCCGATTGTCATGGGCTGGACGTCCTTGGGTTTCAGTAAAGGAATTCCGTTTAAATTTAACAGACAATGCCTTGATGAACCTGAATTTAGTGACATAGTTGTTAAAGCATGGCGCGATTATGAATTCAGTGGAGCAGTTTCTCATCAGGAAAGCTTTTTGAATAAGATGATTAATATCCGGAAGGTAGTTAAAAAATGGCAGAAGCTGAAGAGAATAGCAGACAGAAGAGAACTTCTGGACATCCAAGAGCAATTACAGAAATTGACGGACACTTCAGATTATAATTCTCTATCTTTTGATATGAGACAACTTGTCAAGAATCTTCATAAAAAGAAGCTGCAATATCTAAAAAAGGAAGAAATTTTTTGGCGCCTGAAAAGCAGAGCTGTTTGGATGAAAGAAGGCGACAAAAATTCTAAGTTTTTCCAGAGGTATGCTAATGCCAGAAGACTAAAAAATTCCATATGGAAAATTAAAGATGAGAATGGGGTTTCGCTCTTTTCTCAACAAGATATTGCAGAGCATGCAGTATCACACTTCAGAAAGCAATATCAGAGGATGGATCAAAGAAGCTTTCAGGATATATTGTGGGGGATTGAAGCATACTCGGTGATGTTTAATGAAGAAGAAAATGACCAGCTTTTCCAGCCCATATCAGAGGAGGAATTATTGGCGACTATGAAATCATTCAGCAGGGACAAGAGCCCCGGACCAGACGGCTGGTCTATCGAATTTTTTATACACTTCTATGATCATATCAAGGTCGATCTTTTAAGGATGTTAGAGGAAATCAGAATGGAGGGGATGATCAACAGGCAGTTGAGCTCTACATATTTAACCCTCATCCCAAAAAATAAGGAAGCCCTGACCTTTTCGGACTATCGGCCTATTTCTTTATGCAACACCACCTTCAAAATAATGTCAAAGATCATCGCTCAAAGGCTGAAAGGTAAATTATCAGATACAATATCAAAGGAACAGTTTGGTTTTCTTAAGGGTCGGAGCATCCATGATGCAGCAGCTGTTACTCAGGAGGCATTATTTTCTATACACGCCAAGAAAAGTGAAGCGGTCTTACTTAAAGTTGACCTGAGGAAAGCATATGATTGTATTGATTGGGCCTATATCAGGTGTTTATTGGCTAAAATTGGGCTGAAGAGCAACATGATTAAGTGGATCATGGCGTGTATCGATCCTGTGGATTACGCTATAATCATAAATGGCTTCCCGACTCCCTTCTTCAGTGCTGAGAGGGGGCTTCGCCAAGGATGTGCTTTGTCCCCATTATTATTTATTTTGGCCATCGACTCCCTCAGTTTACACATCCATAAGGCAGTTGAAGAGAAAGCATGGCATCCTCTCAAAATTTGTAGGGACATATCTCTGTCTCATAATTTATTCGTGGACGACATATTATTATTTGCCATGTTTTGCAGGTCTACTTGGATGCATCTTCATATGATTTTGAATAAATTTCAAAGGGCCACGGGACTTCAGGTAAATCTGGACAAATCAACTATAATCCATTCTGATCTAAAGCTGGATGATGTAGCTTGGCTATCTGAACTTTTTGGTGTTAAAGCTTTCCATATCAGCAATGGCATTAAATATCTGGGCTTCCGAATCAAAGCGACTGGCTATTCCAGAGCCGATTGGTCCTGGCTGGTGGACAGATTCTATAGGAGAATCTCGGGATGGGAATTTCGTTGTCTTTCGTTGGCTGGGAGAATTGTTTTAGTTCAATCTATACTAAATCAACTGTTCGTTTATTGGGCTCACCTTTTTCACCTACCAGCGAGCATTATCAACAGCATGAACAGTCTGTCTGCAAATTTCATATGGGGGGGCCGCGCAGAAAAGCATAAATATCACCTTTTAAAGCTCTCTGGCATCTCTATTCCTAAGTCATTGGGTGGATGGGGTTTATTAAATCTGAGAATCTTCGGCAGAGCCCTCCTATGCAAATCGTTATGGAGAGCTATTCAAGGGGATGGTCTGTGGAGCCAGCTGATTAAATCTAAATATCTTGCCAATAAGGATTTTCATGTATGGTATCGTAGAGGCAAAATAGGCGTATCATATGGATCTCCCATTTGGCGTAGCTTTCGGAAAGTTGAGGCTATCGTTCTGGAGCATCTGATATGGCGTTTTCGAAAGGGCAACAAAATCATTATAGGCAAAGACCTCTTTAGGTGCGGATCAGAGGTAATTAATATCCCTATCTCTCTTCTTAATCATTTCCATAGAGGCGATATTTTTTTCTGGGATAAATTGATTGCTGCCTGGGAGGGTCCTATGCCGCGTTGGAAAGATTCTTCGGTTCTGAACATTCCCAAAAATTATGAGCAGCAGTGGTACAGCATAATCCGTAGACTACATAAAGGGGGTCTCACCTGCACAAGAGAATCAGACTTTTTATCCTGGGACATCTCTAGTGATTCGGAAAATATAACAGTCAAAGGAATATATCAACTGCTGATTGGGCAGCACTTCTCCTGGTCCCCGATTTTTCCACTCATTTTCTGGAAGGATGGTTGTCCTATGAAGATGGTCCTTTTCGCTTGGCTCACTTTCCATAATCGGAATCTGACCTGGGAAAACTTATTGAAAAGAGGATGGTCTGGTCCTAATGTTTGTTCTTTATGCAGGGAAGAGGCGGAATCGAACCTTCACATTTTTCTTAAATGCAAGCATTCACTTCAAATTTGGCAAGATTTAGAAAGAGCCTATGGTTTCAAACTTGATATGCAGGTTTCGATTCAGGAGTGGTTCGTTGATTGCAGCAAGAAACAGATTTTATGGCGTAGAATATGCATCATATCCATATGGTTTATTTGGAAATGGCGTAACTCTTGCATCTTTAACCATTCCAATTATTCCCCAGCTAAAGTTTTTGATTTAATCTCTGCTTATGTAGACTCGCTCCCACAGAAGAAAGTGAAGAATTCAAACACATCCTCAGCCAGGTTTTCTATAGCTCATCTTCATCAGCCATCAGCTTTTTTCGACGGGGCAGCTCAAAAGGGCCAATGTGGATGTGGTTTCCACATAAAGATATCTGCTAACTCTCACTTCTCTGCTTTCTGGCATGGGGGTCAGGGAACCAATAATCTGGCTGAAGCCATGGCTCTCTCAGGTCTTCTAAAATTTTGCATATTCCTAGACATTCAGCAGGTGGCTTTTTATGGTGATTCAAAGCTATGGGTTGATTCAGTAAATCAGAAAAACTTCATTCTGGCTCAACATCTGTCTGGATGGAGAGATAGGATACACTTCTACTGGACCTGCCTGGAGAATTGCTCTATTCAGCACATCAATAGGGACAAAAACATTACAGCAGACGGTCTTTCAAAAAAGGGTCTTTCTTCTACTTCTGAATATTGGCATCTCGAAATTGTATCTGATGACTCCCATTATCAGATATCTGATTTTGCCCTTCCAGACCTTTAATGCATTACACATAAGACAGTCTCATATTTTTTGAGTTTTTGATATCAGATATTATCAGTTTAGATATCAGCGACATTATATAGTTCTACAGATTATAGGCTTTTATTTCCTCATATATTTATGGGATCATAGCTCTGTTCTGCATAATCAGAAATAGTATGTATCATCAGTTCTTATATCTCTCATATAATACATATAGCTTTTTTTCTATGAAAAAAAAAAATAGTTTTCATACAAAAGGGTATAAGGGTTCATATGTAAAATTTGACGCAACAAATTTGGTTTTTTATATATAGGAATTTATTTGAATTTAAATATCAGGAAAAGAACATGTATTTTTACTTGGGGTCAAAATATTTACCTAACATAAATGGTAAATTGACTAATTTACCATTATATTTATAATTTTACTTTTTTCAATACCATGAGTTTTCATAAATCTGGAGCTCAAAAACTGTAAATTGAGAAAGTCAAGTTTACCTTAGCTACCCTAGGAAAATTAATAAAAATAAAAATAATAACAATAATAAAAATAATTATTTTATTTATTTTTTTACATTACATTAAGTTATACATCTCTACCATAAGTAATTATTTATTTTTAATTAATTTGTTATTTAATTCTTACACTACATTTAAGGTACACATCTCTATCATACTAGGCTAGAGAGCAGCGCAATAATGCAAATTATCACAAATCCTCATTTATAAAATATTAGCACAACCATATATAATTAAATGGTTGGTAAATGCCAATAGGCATCAATTAATAATAAACATCAAAATACTTATTTCATCGTACATCTCAAGTTGCTAGAATTAAAAAATCATAAGAATGAACTAAATTATAACTTTATTTAAAATAATAATAAATGTTTTAATGATATACATTTAAAGACTCTGTGCTGCGAGGGTTCACATATTCAAATAATGAAACTCTGTTTTTTCGCTAGGGTTTGGGTAAGGAAAACGATGTTAACATGTAAGCATTTTTTATTTATGCGAGGGGTGAGGATATGTTTCGATTGAGGGCATATGACAGGGATGACATAACTATGACATGAGGATCTCGTAGACCATAAAGGGTATCAACCTGTTGCAAACAGAAGATTACTGTTACAAAATCAGGCGTAACCGACGACGAGTTTCTCAGTGTATTTGTTGCTACTCCCAATTGCGTTTAGGGTTTTGGTGCCAGCATGGAGGTGGAACTGATTGATTACTCGATGGACCCTTATGAAGGCTACCAGATATGGTCGAAACCTCCACATCAACATTCGGGAAATGCCCTGAACTCGACATTTAGATCTTCATCTCCAGGTGTGTTCTCATATCTACCGAACTTTTCAAAGGTGAATATTGGTTGCCCTGGTAGCTCCCCTATAGCAACACTTGCACAAAATTACCCAAATTTTGGCTCTAGAGTAACATTGGGGTACGAAGGATCTCTATGGTTTTCAACAACACAGTTAGGGGATGGACTTGCTTAGAAAATTTCCCTAGGGGAAGACATTAGTGTAGCTGGTATATCCTTGGACGCCCTAAATTTTGCAGAGGAGTGTATTCACTAGCTGGACATTGGAGAAAATTATGTATGTGATGGAGGGTTGTTTTCAAGTCATATTGGGGGAAATGGCGTGGGTAATGTCTTTGGTGTTGTTCCCTATTTCTCGGTCGTTGATCAAATAGTTTCTCTACCAGCTGGGGATGAAATAAGGGAAGAGGAAAGCCTGGCGAGGAACAGAGTGCTTAGTTGTGGAGATTTGGCATCTGAGGTATCAACTTGTTGTGCAGAAGATGGGTTGAAGGGTTTGAATGAAGTCGGGCCAAGCGAAGGGGTTTCAAAGAGATTAGGGAAAAAACTAAGAGCACAAAGGTGTGTGAGAAGAACAAATCGCTTGTTCTTGGGGAAGGACTCAAATTTGACGAAGTTATGGATACATCAGAGAGGGTCTTGGTTGGAAGGGTCAGAGGTCGAGGATACTCACTGACTAGGCTCAGAAGTTGGGCACATGAGAACTAAAGCAAGGATTTGAAGTCGTTGTCGAAAAGTTGTACTCTTCCTCAGGGTTGGTTCGCTTTCAATTTTGACAACACAAAGCAAGCTTGCTGGGTCTTGGAAAGTCATTGGAATATTGAACAGGCTCCTATATACTTCAAGTGGTGGTCTCCCCTTTTCGACCCTAAAAGGGATTAATTCAGGGTTGGCCCTATATGGCTCAGGCTCTTGGGCTTTCCTATGCATTTATGGACATAAGATATCTTTTGGATAATTGGTGATGACCTGGGGGATTTTTTGGACTATGATCGATTGTTCCTGGAGACTGGGAAAAGGACTTACGCTCGAGTGTTGGTATATTTGGATTTAAGAGAAGGATTAATTGAAAATATCATTCTGCAATATAGAGGATATTCACATAGTCACAAGTTGGACTACGAGGGGGTGTCATTTTGCTGCAGACGATCTCACAAAATTGGACACATTTAGAGGGACTTCCCTCTGGTTATAAAAGAAAAAGAAGCCCAAGGGAGAGGTGGATCAAAGATTAGTGTTGGTTATGTTAGCAGGAAGGAGGTGGGGGAGATTATCCACTTGAGGGTTCATGGATCTCCTATGGGATGGGATATTAACTCTGTTGATAAGGCATTGACACATACAAAGGATATGGGGTCGTCGGCTCGACGACAAATATCTAGATATCTCCTATGTTTTCGGGTATTTCTCCCACCACTTTCTCTATTCCTGATCAATGTAAGTATATTCTATCTATTCAGATTATTGAGTTTGCTTGTTCATTACATATGGGAATGATTTCTACTATATATATGGGGTTATCACTTGTTTGATTGAACCAGACACTACCTATAGCCCCGCCCCTTTCCCATATATCTCTAGATCCAAGAACTCATCCTCCACCAACTGTAGGAAATCTTGGTACAACCTTAGATCTAGAGTCAGACCTTCGGATCAGGGCATACCTCTATCTATCTTAGGGGGTGGGGTGGGTCATCTTTCGCCATCTAAAATTCCCAACATCCTTAAAGGTAGGCAGTCACATATTTCAAAAGTTGTTCTTCAATCCAGTCCAGACATTATGGCTAGTCATTAGTTATCCTTAGACGAGGTCGTTAGAGCACATTATACCCCAACCTTTGTTCCCAAATGAAGTGTCTATTATTCAATTGCATAGGCTTTTCTAATACCTCTAAAAAAGTAGCTTTAAGACATCTAATGATGGAGGAGTGATTGGATGTCATATTCCTACATGAGACGTTAGGTTCTAGCCTATATATTGTTCATACCCTAAATGGGATGCTTAAATATTGGGATTTCTTTGCAAATGATGGTCGTAGACGCTATGTGGGTTTGGCCCTGGGAGTAAACAAGAAATCCATGAAGATTCTTAATACTCGAGGATGCGAGGGTGTGATTGTGGCAGACTCTTTCTCAGAAGAATATGGTTTGAAGATTAGATTGGTAAATATATATGGCCCTTGTGCAGATAGGGTGGTTTTTTGGAATAGACTTATGTCTAAATCATTCATGCAGACAACCAATCTACTTATTAGTGGGGATTTAAATTTTTCTTTGGGTATGGCAGAAATTTGAGGAAGCCACGTTCATCCTGATCTTCTCTCTGATTTCTTTGCTCACATGATTGATGCAAATAATCTTGTTGATATAGACTTGGAAAATCTCAAGCCTACCTGGTGAAATCGTAGGTTCGGTGAATAGATGGTTACTAAGAGTTTGGACAAATTTTTGATCTGTTTCTTTCTTGGAAAATATTTCAAATTTCAGACAGTGGATTGGGAGTGGGGGTGCATCAGACCATTTTCCTATATTGCTGGAGCTAGTTGGACTCTCCCATAAACCAAAAGCTCATTTCAAATTCAATGCTTCATGGATGAGGGAAGAAGAATTTAAAATACTGGTGTGAGATACATTGAGACATATTATAGATGATGGTCTGGGTGCTTTGCAGAAAACTTGAAGGCTCTAAAGCAAAAGACGATTGAATGGGTGAAGCAAGAAAGGAAGCATGACATGGAGAAATTAAAGAATATTGAAGATGAAATTGGGTGGATGGATCAACCGGGGGGTAGGGGGTAATGATAACAATGACTCCAAATTGAGACTCATTCAATTGGAATTGGAGAAGTCTAAGTTTTTCAAGGAGCGGGAAGAAGAATGGAGACTGGGAAGTCATGCAATATGGTTACAAGTTGGGGACAAAAATACAAAGTGTTTTCAACAATATGCAAAAGGCAGAAGGGCCATCAACACTATCCAGTCATTGAAATATGATTAGGGTGAAATGGCATCAAATTTCAGGGACTTGGTGAGAATAGGAGTCAAAAATTTTCGTACACTTTTCGAGGCCCCTCAAGAGGTAACTCTTCGAGAGATCATTCATATTGCTCGATTATTTCCCAGGTATGTTTATGAAGCTATAAATGAAGAATTGATGGCACCTGTAACAACTGGTGAATTAGAAGTAGTTCTTCACTGATTTAAAGAGGATAAGATTCTAGGGCCAGATGTATGGCCAGTTGAATTCTTTTCGGAATTCTATGAGATGATTGGGAATGATATTTTAAAAGTGATTGAAGAATGCATATTATTGGGTAGGATGTATGATGCTTTCAATTCTACTTTCATATCCCTAATCCCTAAGGTGGATAATTGATTTGAATCTTGGGAGGGGCCAAGATCAGAACCAAAAGAGAGAAATAAAGAACTCCAACCTAGCACAAGAACATTGATAAAGAATGTGTAAACTTAAGACATCCCCCCCCAAAATGAGAAGAGATAACAAAATACACCATAAAACCCAATTCATTATTAAGAGAGAAATTTTTTGTTACAACTACATTTCGTGGACCATTTTGATCTCTTATAAAGTGAGGCTGGTTATTTATAGTTTTATTTTTATTTTTAGTTACATTACCATGGGTAAATACCATGGGTGGGAAAATACCATGGTTGGATAATACCATGGGTGAGTTATTTATGGTCTTCCGTTACATTACCATGGGTAAACACCATGGGTAAATTCTCATTTGGATAGTTCTGTAACACCCTCCTCCCACATCTACCCAAGAAACCAGCCGGTCGGGGTAAACATGCGACGATAGGCCACTATGATATTATTTGACCTCCTAGGTCACGTTAAGGAAGTGGAACCAACGAAAACACACAATACAGACATTCTCCATCAGCTTCAGGACCTTAAGGAACCAATCCAACAATTCAGACATCTTGCCCTTGGGTCTCATTGAACTTTTGTACTACTTAAGCCTCAATCACTCTCATGCTATAGGCATGACAACGTCGAAAAACCCAGAGTTACTCTCACAGGTTTTCCTGCCAGCATCCAAAGGCTCATTTAGTCAGTGCTATGCCAGTGACCCTGGGATTTGAGCCACTTTTTCAGGCCCAAAGCCCAGGTCATTGCCCAGAATTGAACCATCTCTTCAAAATAGTAAAATAACATGGAAATGGTAGTACTAAAGAAAATACTTGTTTAAGACCTTGACTAGACCCCTACTAGCCATGACATGAATTTCGTCAAACATATCATGAATATGTAAACTACAGGTGTAAACAACATATCTGAGCATAGGGGTCTCATACTTATTTGAGATTTGCCATGAAGCATTGATGCCTTTTTCCTTAACTTCCATTCCATCCATTAGTCCATAGATACATTGACCATCAATTACAAGTAAAAACATGACGAAAGCCATACATGGATGCTGTCATAAAACACATACATAACCAACATAATAGGGACAAAATACCCATGAAATCACAACCATATAAACCACATATAATCTAGTATAATACTCATGGAAATATAAGGAGTAATAACCTTTCATTAATGATGCAAAATCCAAACTCGAGATGGGACTTCCATGTTCCACTTGGCCGTAGAATGGCTGAGACAAATCTCTCTTCAACCATTCACCCCCTTGCCATATTCCAAGGATGAATGTGGAATCTCATAGAACCTAACAATCAAAACTCATCTAGGGCTTCCAGAGGCCATAAACATCAACCCATCAAACAATGATTCCACGTCATGGTCAGACGTCACAAAACCATCATCAGATTGGTCTCCATCCAAGCCTTCTAGAGCTTCCAGAGCATTTGTTCCAACCCAGCTTCCAGGACTAGTAACTCAACCCGCCACTTATACCGAGCTCCATAGTTTTTTTCCAACCAAGACTCTAGGACTAGTAACTCAACCCACAAATTTTATCGAGCTCTAGAGCGTTTGTCCAATCTAGGCTCTAGGACTAATAACTCAACCCACCTATGGATCCATAACATTTGTCAAACCAAGGCTCCATGACTAGTAATTGAACCCAAGTTGTTACAGGGCTCCAGAGCATTTGTCTAACCAAGGCTCTAGGACTAATAACTCAACCCAAGCCATTATAGGGCTCCAGAGCATTTGTCCAACCAAGGCTCCAGGACTAATAACTCAAACCAAGCCATTAGAGGGCTCCAGAGCGTTTTCCAACCAAGGCACCAGGAACTAATAACTCAACCCAAGCTACAGGAAACATGAGAACTAACCTGAAAAAATAAAGAAATATACCCACAACACCATGGCTATCCAATAATTGGAAAGGCTAGGAAATCCACTATAAATCCAGGAAATCCTCCATGCCAATGACATACCACAACCAATAATCCACATGCATATGCCATGCATGCCAAAACTAGTGAAGAAAGCCTACATGTAACTCAGTACCCGCAAGAAAATCTAATGTAGCTGCTAATCTTGATGCCTTCTTGTGCTTTCCTACTCTTCCTTTTCCTTCTTGCTCCAAGAATCCAAGTATGCCATAACCACCAAGAGTGATCCATGAAAACTCTAAGTCTCCAAGAGTATGAGAGAGAGAATAATGAGAGAGATCTCCAACATTGAACTGACCAAGTCTAAGCCAAGAACTTGCCAACTGATCCTCGAAAGCCTTTTTAATAATGAGGCCTCTATTTTATTCATTTTCCATTATTTTCCTTCAATTTCATCCTCACATGCAACCTGTGACCTTTCATCTCCTTTCTCCTAATTTCCTTTATTTTTATAAATAAATGTGCCAAAAATGCTATTTTGCCTTTCCAAAGCCTTAGCCACTGCCTTTGCCAATTTACTAAGCCATAATAAACTGAATCAACACCCATTAGGATGTTTCCCCCACCATTCAACTTAGAATACGTGTCCCATCATCCGTGGTATTATATATTTTTACATGAATTTTCACCTGGGCTATTACAGAACCCTCCCCCTTGGGGGAACACCATCCTCGGTGTTCAATGACACATATTACCAATAAGACTACTGAAAACAAAACATACTACCCATGGAGCTTTATAACACAGCTCGTTGCAGTATTTATAATGACCACTTGCCAAAACATGACAAACATACCGTTTACTGGAGCTTTATAACACAACTCATTACGATATTTACAATAAGAACAACATATACTCATGCACATTTGCTTCACCCACCAAATAATCATACTGTCTATGGAGATTTATAAACCAACTCGATACAATATTTACAATAATATACACATATATACATTTTCTCAACCAACAAATAAAAGGATACGATGCCTTCATTCGCAACAAGGGAATCCGAGGCTCACATCTCCACCCTCAAAGTAATATCAGGATTCACCTCCTTCCCAGGAAATCCAAAATCCACTGCAAAGTCAAATCTGTATCCAATATCTAGCGCCATAATCCTGCGCCACTTGTCCTCTCAGTGAACAATTACCAACTCATTGTTAGGGTGCACTCCCAATGTATATCTGATTCCATCTGGCAATGCTAATGACCAAAACAAATCCATCATCGGTATTCTCTTCTATGCTACATAGACCCTCGGGAAATCTGGTCAACCCCTTCTATGTAGTCACTCACCTTCCAAGTTCCCCTGCACCCCCATCTCAAGCAGTCCATCCCTTGGCAAGGCTTCCTCACATCGGAAGATACAAAAACCAAGGCATATCCCTGCCTTAAAACCATCATACTTGTCATAGCATGCTCATGGCAATCAATGGACACTATTGGGTACCAGAGTCCCACAATGGCCTTTCTCCTGAAGTGCTTTACCAACATATTGTTGCATGTTACAATTTATTTCACTACTGCTGCTAATTTTTGCAGTTGATTTCGGCCACTCAATCAGGCATGTTCATGCATTCCTGTTTCAAGAACATAACTTTCATTAGATTCAAAATAAATTGAAATAACTTCAAATCATACCTCATTGGTAGCTTGTCAATAAGGTACACTTTCAATCTTGTTTACTTCCTGTCAGAACAAGTCAAACTAAAATCTTTGACCAAATCATCATGTATAACATATCATTTGACCAAATCGTTCTCCACATTTCACTAGTTTCAATCCCACTTCTTCACCCCTGTGAGCATCACCCGATGCAATGAGTGCTAAGTGAACTATTCAAAAATCATGAGAAATTAGTCAGTTACGACTACCTCTCATGGAAATGGTCATACGTTTGAATGACTTACTTAACGCAGTTGAATCCCAAAAATGATATCTAATATAACATATCATGTCAGGTTAGCTCAAAACACAACCATCATATATCAAAATCATAAATCACACGTAATCATCATAAACCAGAATCATAGATCGCATGTAATCATCATAGAATATAATCATAAATCACATGCATAATAAAACTAAAATAAAATATTGATACTTATCCTTTAAGCAATCCTTGGCTTACACCTTTGTCCTTATTTCATACATAGTCCGGATTGGTTTCCACACCCGAAAAACACCTAATGCCTTCTCCTCAACCATGTGCACACACAAATAGTGTACATCCCACACATACAGCCACACACAACATACCACACCATGCAATACATGCATCTACACCTGACATATAACACATACACCTACACCCAGTGTACAACACAATACGATACATATGCCTATACTCGGTGTACAACACAACACAACACGTATACATACACAATGTACATCACAAGACATGTATCGGCACACAACGTGCGACACCACAAATGCATACATATACACCCGATATACAACACAACTCATACATCTATACCCGATGTACAATTCCACATAATACATGTACCTACACCTAGCGTACAACACAACAAAATACATGTACTACACATAATACAACAACGAGTACGCATGTCATGATACCACAACTACACAATACACATACATAGTACCCATGTACACATACATAGTACCCATGTACACAACACAACATGTACGACACACACACAATACCACATGTACACCATTACCATATGTGCAACACATACACAGTACCACCTGTACAAAGCACCACCTGCACAATGTGTATACAATTCCACATGTACACTGCACCACTTATACAATGTGTACACAATATCACATGTATAAGGCACCACATGCACGACATGTACATGACACCACATGTACACAACGTCACATGCACGACATGTACATGACACCACATGTACACAACATCACATGCACGACATGTACATGACACCACATGTACACAACATCATATGCACGACATGTACACAATATCACCCGCACACAACACCACTTGTACCACATGTACACGACACCACATGCTCACAACACCACTTGTACAATCATGCACACAACACCATATGTACATAGCACCATATGCACAACATGGACACAATGCCATATGTACATAGCACTGCATAATATACAACATGTACATAACACTGCATATCCAACATGTACATAGGATCGTCTATACCCAACACTGCATATACAATATTCACACAACACTATTTGTACCACCCTCTACATAACATTGCATAAAAAACATGTACACACACTATATATACACAACATCATAGATGCAGCATGTACAACATATACAACATATGCACAACAACAATACCACACATCCAAAACCACACAATCTCTACCAAGCAACCTTGGTTCCAGTGTCTTATCCATGCTTGTCCCAACATGCCGCAGACAACACTTCTTTTATTTCACTGATGTATCCGTTGGTATAACCTATCCATAACATAGACATAATATCAACTCATAACCACATGATATTGACCTCGTATATTCATCAGGACTACTCTTCCCACTTGATTCCTCATAAAATAGGAACATCTTCATGTCATTCGCCTGCATAAGCAATCATTCCTCAACAAGAACGATTCTTGATGACCTTGTTAGACAGTGACATACATACATAGATACATACATATATAATCATTAGCATAAAACAATCATCATCTTGTCAGACAACGACATATATACATACATGTATACATATAAACATCAACATAATGATGATCATAACATAATTACTAGATAATATAAGGTCTAGGTTAAGAGAACTTCCATATTTGTGCACCACATGGACAACATTGAAACCCACCATTCCCAACTTGGTCAAACCATCTGACACTTCAGGTCCATTTACTTTACCTTTTATGGTTACCCTTCTCATGTCTGTACTACCACGATCCATTTACTACAATGGACCCAACCAATCCTACATTGTCATAGTCTTAACTTCCGCTGCGCTTACTTATGCACTGAGTTTCATCTGAATCTTACATTACCTTTCAGGTACCACACAACTCTCCCCGAGCTCCATTAACCTTCCTCTTTCTTAACCAATTCCCAAGACTCAAAACTTAAAATGCAAGCACAAGAAACAAACAAGAGGAAAATCATGAAAATCAATAACAACATGACTCCACAAACAAAGTGGTATGGCCATACAATAGACATCAACAAAGCTACCAATCAAAAACAAAAAATCATGAAATACCAAAAGCACAAGACTGACAACAACCACCATGATTCAATCCCCATGGTTCCCAGGGAAAGATCAACCTGAGCCTTCTTGAATATTTCATGGAAAACTCTCTTTCCATGCAACTCCCTACATCATACTGCCATAAACACATAACTGTTAGTGAATAATTAAACATAACAATACACTGGTTACCTTACCTTGTTGTGCCAAGCATGTTTCTTGCAACTGAGCACATCCACGCCATCTCTCAAGGGACTCCAATCCCCTTGACAAATCCACTTGTAACTAGAGACTAACTAATACACCTGTCAAGTACATGTTTATGAATCTAGCACACATCCACATAATTTCAAACAAAACCAAGGTTAAGAAGACTTCCTATATGTAAAGCACATATTCGTTTTGAATTAGGGTTTCCAAACATAGCCAAAGGAATTCTTGTCCAATTCCTTCCTTTTACCTTTTTACCTAGTTGCAATCGACGCTTACTATGTACTGTCATGTCACCTAAATGTTGGTTATGTAAACACATGAACTATTACCTTGTTATGCTAATACCAAGCATGTTACCCTGCAATTGCTCACACATGTCAACCACATGTTCCAATATCAAGACAATCATATTTATCAATTTGAAATCAACATTTACCAAGACTAACAATCATGTCATAATCCGTAGTCAACTCATAGTCATTAGACATAATGCTACAACCGTCAACTACATTTAAGTACATATCAACTGTCTCAACACATATGTGTTAGTACAATCATCTTAAAACAAGATTATTGGAACACATACTCATATTATGAAATTTATCAAACATTCAACCAACTTGAAAACATACCGTGTTAAATAAATCAACTAGATGACATAATAGACACCAAACATTTGAACACCAAATAGATGACATAATCAAACAATCAAGAACCAAATATACAATATAAGTGAACTCATACCTTAATGTATCTCAGGGGAGGCTATCTTGTTTATGCAATCAACCTAGTTAGCATGATATAACTTTACAATACATCAGCTCAAACACAAATAAGGTCATGATATCCATAACAATCACTAACTAATATGTTCACATCCTAACTCATAAACAATGATCATTTATGCATAGCAATCACATATGTACGATCGGTCTAGATTAGTACGGCACCATATCACAAATATGTTGGCTCATACCTGAGTATCGCAACCATAACCATCTGCATAGGCCAATCCAGGTTAACGCAATACATATAACATCAAGATATTAATGTAATAACCATAATCATGAAGTTACAAGCATATAACAACAACAAGCTATATGTCATGCTTATCAACAATATATAACCTAATCATCAAGTTATCTAACATAAAACAATAATAGCAATGCATACAACTACAAGTTACTATCATTCTTGACTATTCGACACGTGCTTATGACTATACTAATCAACTATCATTTATCATGTATGTAACCATAACATCAAAAGACATGTACATAAACCTAATGTATATAACCCTAATTCATATAACAATCCTTAACCTACATACCTGCATGTCCAAAATGCAAACTTGTATGACGACATGCTCTTGCCTCGAGGTCCAATGTTGCAACTTCACTTTGATGATCTGCATCTCTTGTTCTATCTCAACCAACACATTAGCATCATGATGACCTAAATTGCATACAATGACTTCACAAGGCATGTTTGACCTACATTTCATGCGTAACTATAACCAAGACCATGCATGCATGACAACTGCATATAGACATATAACACATGAGTACATAACCAAAACACATCATTCTAGCTAGAGTCTAGTCACCAATGCATGACAATAACAACTACACAAACCATGACCTCATGCATGACAACAACAACCACATCACGTGCACTCAATAACATGTGAACACGGACGTGCATAACAATGCATAATCAACCATACACACATGAAGACATATCCCACAACAATACCATCAACCTTCGCATGCAACATCATTGCAACCATGATCGACACCATGCAAATGCAACAAGAACATGGACTACATGCATAAGGAACATATATGCAACCGACATGAATGCATGACCAACACACACCACCCATCCAGTCTGAGGGGTGAGCCATGCTTTGATACCACTCTGTAACACCCTCCTCCTACATCTACCGAAGAAACTAGCCAGTCGGGGTAAACATGCGATGAGAGGCCACTATGATATGATTCAACCTCCTAAGTCACATTAAGGAAGTGGAACTGATGGAAACACACCATACAGATACTCAACATCAACTTCAGGCCCCGCAAAAACCAATCCAACACTTCATACATCTTTCCCTTGGGTCCCACTAAACTTTTGGACAAATTAAGCCTCATTCACTCTCGCTTTGTTTATTTTCTGTGTTTTAGAATTCGTATGCAGGTAATTTTTGTACAGGGTTAAAACCTACATTTGGTATCAGAGTTGTTTTGGCTTCAAGGGGACACCTTTGTTGCTGAGGGGTTTCACTCAGGCCTGTGGTAGACCCTATTTAGTAGGAGATTTGCGAGATCGATTCTAGTGGTAAAAGAAGATGGTGAGTAGTGGAAAGATAGAGATCGAGAAATTTAATGGTTAGAATTTTGAGTTGTGGAAACTCAAGATGGAGGATCCATTGGTGGATAAAGATCAGTGGAGCGCGGTAGATCCGGGTACTAAACCAACGGGAGTGTCTGATGAAGAATGGAAGAAGTTGGATCGAAAGTCAAAGAGCACAATATGATTGTGTGTCTCAGATTTAGTATTGCTGAATGTATCAGGGGAAGCTATGACGAAGGCTTTGTGGGACAAGTTAGGGACTTTGTACCAATCTAAGTCTCTAGTGAATAAACTGTTCCTACGCAAAAAGCTGTATAACTGAGGATGAAAGATGGAGACTCAGTGACAGAGAATTTGAACGCATTTAATATTGTGGTAAGTCAATTATTATCTGTTGATATTAAAATTTTAGATGAAGATAAGTGCATCATTTTGTTGTGTTCTCTACCAGATTCATGGGATAGTCTGGTTATTGCAATAGGTAGGAATGCAACTGCGTTGCAGTTTGATGAAATAGTCTCTTGCTGACGGAGGAAATGAGACAAAAAAATATGGAGAGCCATAATGGTGATGCCTTATCTGGACGAGGACGGTCCTAGAACAGAAACAAAAATAAGTCATCAAATGGGAGATCTAAATCTTTAGGAAAACTTGTAAAGGTGGTGTGCCAGAAATGTGGAAAGGAAGGGCACTACAAAAGGAACTATAAATCTAAAGCTCCTGATAAAGGAAATGGATCTGATTATGCTCCTTCTGTAGAGGCGAAAACCACCTCAGATGAAGGTGGGGATGTGTACTTGGCTTCTTCAAGTACACATGTAGATAATGAGGAATGGTTGATTGACTCAGGTGCATCCTTTCACTTCACTCCCCATAGAGAGTGGTTCTGTGAGTATGAGAAATATGATCGTGGTGATGTCTTCTTAGGGGATGATAGGAAGGCTAGAATCATTGGTCGTGGAAAAGTAAAGTTGAAGTTGCAAGGTGGAAGGGTTAGAACACTTTCGGTTGTTCTGCATATTCCTGCATTGGCCAAAAATCTTATTTCTGTAAGCAAGCTGGATGATGCAGGTGTAAAAACAGTGTTCAAGAAGGATATCTACAAGATGGTTCTGGGAGCACTAGTATTGATGCAGGGAGTTCGGATTGGAACTCTGTACAAGCTGCAAGGTAGCACTGTTGTTGATGCGTGCAACAGTTCTGTGGTTCCTGAAAGTGGAGCATAAAATCTAGTGGTATCTGGAGAGAAGACCATATTATGGCATCAAAGGCTTGGAAATATTGGAGAGAAGGGCCTTCAAATACTTCATGGTAAAGGTATGAGTAATAGCTCTTTGGATTTTGATTTCTGTGAAAATTGTGTATATGGGAAACATAATCGAGTGAGTTTCCCCTCTGGTGGTAAGAGGGAAAAATAAATATTAGAGCTTGTGCACAGTGATGTGTTTGGACCTGTGAAGGTTCCATCACTGGGTAAGTCTGTGTACTATGTATCATTTATAGATGACTTCTCAAGGAATACATGGATATATTTCCTTAAGAAGAAATCTGAAGTCTTTGACAAGTTTAAAGAATTTAAGGCTCTGGTGGAAAACCAGACAAAGAAGAAGATAAAGGTGTTGAGGACAGATAACGGTGGAGAGTTTTGCAGTAAGGAATTTGAAGAATTGTGTAAGAAGTGTGGTATAGCATGGTAGAATACTACTCCATATACACCTCAGGAAAATGGAGTTGCAGAAAGAATGAACAAGATGTTGATGGTAAGGGAAAGAAACATGCTTAGTGGTGCTGGGTTATGACAAGAATTCTGGGCAGAGGCAGTGGAGACTGCATGTTACCTGGTCAACATATCACCTTCATTAGCGTTGGAGGATAAGACTCCACAAGAGGTATGGACTGGTAAGAAATCCTTTCTTTCACATCTGAGGGTATTTGGATGTGATGCATATGTACATGTTCCAAAGGAGAAAAGAACAAAGTTGGATAGTAAATCTGAAAGTGCATCTTTATTGGGTATAAGGATGGTTTAAAGGGTTATAAGCTTTGGAACCCAGTAACAAGGAAGTTTGTGTACAACTGAGATGTGGTGTTCAGAGAGGTGAAAGATGTTATTAAACATGAAGTCAAACCAAAGGAATCATAAGATGAAGAGCCACAAACTCCAGGTGTGAGAAGATCAGTTCGAGAAAGAAGGCAACGAGAAAGGTATAGTCCATTTGCTTTTAGTTTAAATTTTGCTTTATCTATTACTGATGATAATCCCAGAACTGTGAAGGAAGCAATAGATTCAGAGGATAGAAAACTCTGGAAAGAGGCCATGGTTGATGAAATGGCATCTTTGCACAAAAATGAGGCATGGGATCTAGTGGAGTTGTCGGATGGAAGGAAACCCATTGGTAGCAAATGGGTGTTCAAGAAGAAGACAAATGCAAAAGGAAAGGTGGAGAAATACAAAGCTCAGTTGGTAGCAAAAGGTTATTCCCAGGTGTCAGGAATTGATTTTGGTGATATTTTTTCGCCTGTTGCCAAGGTAGCTTCTATTAGATTACTTCTATTTGTTGCTGCTGCTTTTGATTTTGAGGTAGAACAAGAACAGATGGATGTGAAGACAACATTTCTTCATGGGGATCTGGAAGAGGAGATCTACATGAAGCAACCTGAAGGTTTTGCGGTGAAGGGTAAGAAAGAACTGCTATACAAGTTAAAGAAGTCTCTGTATGGGTTAAAACAATCACCAAGGATGTTGTATCAAAAATTTGATACATTTATATGGGGACTTGGCTTCACCAGAAGCAAAGCAGATCACTGTGTGTATTTTAAATTAATTGGTGACCGTGTTATTTATCTGGTCTTGTATGTGGATAATATGTTGCAGGTTGGAAATGACAAAGAAATTATCTAGGATTTGAAGACCCATTTGTCCTCCAAATTCAACATGAAAGATCTTGGTGTTGCAAACTATATTTTGGGCATGGAAATTAAAAGAGACCGGAAAAAGAGGAAGCTCTGGTTAAACCAAAGGAAGTATGTCGAGACAATATTGCAGAGGTTTAATATGCAGGATAGTAAACCGGTGAAGGTTCCTATTCCTGTAGGTGTAAAGTTATCTGCTGAACAATGTCCCAAGACACAAGAAGAGGAAGAGGACATGTCCCGTGTTCCATATGCAAGTGCAGTTGGTAGCCTGATGTATGCGATGGTCTGTACTAGATCAAACATTGCACGTGCAGTGGGAGTATTGAGCAGGTTTATGTCAAAACCAGGGAAGGAGCACTAGACAACAGTGAAGCGAGTTTTCAGGTATTTGTGTGGCACTAGTGATTATGGTTTGTCCTACCAAGGAAGACCAGGATTAGACAAAGTGTTGGATATTCGTGGCTTTGTTGATGCAGATTGGGCTGGAGATCTGGATTAGAGAAGATCTACAAGTGGGTATCTGTTTAACCTATTTGGAGGTGCAGTCAGTTGGACGAGTAAGAAACAATTTGTAGTGGCACTATCAACTATAGAGGCATAATACATGGCAGCCACTCATGCAAGCAAGGAAGCAGCTTGGTTGCAGAGATTGTGTTCAAGTATGGGGTTAGTACAGGGAGCTATAAGGATAGATTGTGACAGCCAAAGTGCAATTTTCTTGGCAAAGAACCCTGCATATCATTCAAAGACAAAGCACATTGATGTTTAGTATCACTTTGTGAGGGATATGATAGAAGACAAAAAGGTGTTGCTGGTAAAGGTGGACACTTTGAAGAATACTGCAGATGCATTGAAAAAATCTGTGAGCTCTGAAAAGTTCTCTTGGTGTAGAGAAACAATGGGCATTGCAGCACTGGATAAATGACTAAGCTCTCTTGTGGCCCCTTATGGAAAGAAAACAACAAGTGGGAGAATGTTGGGTTGTGTTATATTCTTTCCACGACTAGCCGACGTAGTTAATCGGAGGGTTAGAAGGGGGGCGGAGCCCCCCCTTTGTTTCACCGATTGTGTAGTGGGGGGGGGGAGTCACAGGGGGTTTGAGGGGTGCAGGTAACCCCACTCTATGGGGTCTGGGGTAGCGCCCTGGAAAATTTTGTTTTTGGACCCTATATTAGGTTGGGTGGACCTACCTATGGTTTTGTGCATGATTTTTCGCACATGGTTTTGGATGCGATGGTTTTTGGTCCATGGTTTTGGATGCGATGGTTTTCAGTCCATGGTATTTGATGCTTCGACATGTATAAATATGTATTGTAACATTGAAAGGAACATAATGAAAAATCAAGCTGGTAGTCCTGGTTTTGGGATCCAGGGGAAAATCTCTATGTATATGTGTTTTATGTGTTATGCTCTCGCTTTGTTTATTTTCTGTGTTTTAGAATTCGTATGCAGGTAATTTCTATACGGGGTTAAAACCTACATGCCATGCATTCCAAACATAGTGAAGAAATCATAAATGCAATTCAGTACCTGCAAGCAAATCTGATGTAGTTGCTGATCCTGATGCCTTCTTGCGCTTTCCTACTCTTCCTTTGCCTTCTTGCTCTAAGAATCCAAGTATGCCACACCCACCAAGAGTGCTCCAAGAAAACCCTAAGTCTCCAAGTGTATGAGAGAGAGCTCCAACACTGAACTGACCAAGTGTGAGCTAAGAGCTTTCCAACTAATCCTTAGAAGCCTTTTTATTAATGAGGCCTCTATTTTCTTCATTTTCCATTATTTTCCTTCAATTTACTCCTCACATGCAACCTGTGACCTTTCACCTCCTTTTCCCCTAATTTCCTTTATTTTCATAAATAAATGTGCCAAAAATGCCGTTTTGCCTTTCCAAAGCCTTAGCCATTGCCTTTTCCAATTTCCTAAGCCATAATAAACCGAATGAACACCCATTAGGATGTTTCCCCCACCATTAAGCTTGGAATACATGTCCCATCATCTGTGGTATTATATATATTTTTACATGAATTTTTACTAGGGCTGTTACAATTCCTCCCCCATTAGGAAGTAATGGCCCCCATTGCGTGAAGTTCCCTCCAGATAAGCCTTTGTTGAAGATGAGTTGTGGATGACGAAGTGTTGTTGAAGAAAAGAGTTTTGCATGGTTGACCCATAACCAAGGGCTTGTGGGTGACCCATAACTGAGGGGTTTTGGATGACCAATAACCATGATACACGAATATACAAGGATAGAGATACCCTGTAATGCTTACGACCCAACTGTGATATTGAAAATGTGTGGCCAAGCAAATGGATTTCGAGGACAAGGGTTTTGTGTGGTTGACCCATAACCATGATGAACGGAGATTCAAGGATAGAGATACCCTGTAATGTTGGTGAGCCAACTGTGATGTGGACAATGTGTGGCCTAGCTAATGGACTTCGTTGGAAAAGGGTTTTGTGTGGTTGAACCTTAACCATTATGAATAAGGGTTTAAGGATAAGAGATACCATGGACCTTGAGATAGTTTTCTTGTTGGTTTGCTTGGTGGAAATTTGGTGGCTTATTTGGCGATTTTTCTTTGTAGATTCTCACAAGACACGTTGCAAGAAATATACTTGCTTCTATCACGCTTAAATGAAACATATTTTCTAAGCAAGCTATCTCAACCACATAAGTTGAAGTTGGGCCCATTAGTGATAAATATAATGAAGGAAGAAAAAACCATATCCCATCAGATGTGAAAGTATGTAGTCCACCTGTTGCATGGAAAACTAGACGAATTGTTGGTCCACATATAACATTTTGATTAGCATGGCTCAAATAACTAACATAGGATAAAATTAGAAATGAGAAGGCCATAACTCGTTGCATGTTACCCCCTGCTGGCTTGTAGATAAGTCCACTTGGCATGAAATGCTTCTATGAATAAGGCGACGCTGGTATGACAGAGTGGACGAAGTAGTCAACATTCTCCTTGTAGTTTCCTAGAACTGTTACATTCTCATGCAAGAATGATTGGGCTAGAAAAACATTCAATCTGACATGCATTAGTGAACTTTTGAGGTCTAAAATGGGCCTCCTAAGAAAAATGTACAACCAAAATAAACTTTATAAGAACCAATATGATTTATGATGATGATGTCAACCATGGGGGATGATTCACCATTTTTTGGGTATAAAAGTAAAAAGATTAAAAATAAATAAAATAATAAAACTATTTTTTCAGCTTGTATTTTCAACTTATCTCCCTAAGGTTTTACTCAAATTTCAAGTGGGAGTGATCATTGGATGAAAAATTTAATTCCTCATCCAAGGAGTATCCATGTTTCATACTTTTGATGTACCTTGCTACACGAAAAATGAGAAATACATGTAAAAACGTTATTGCAATCACATTTTTCATGTATTTATAATTTTTCGTGTAGCAGGGTCCATCAAAAGTATGCAACATGGGTACTACTTATATTAGGAATAAAATACTGCATCCAACAAGTGTTTCCACTAGAAATTTGAGTAAATCCATAGGGAGATAAGTTGAAAATACAAGTTGAAAAACTAGTTATTTCTTTTTTCCCTCTAAAATTTGATGATGTAATCTAATATTATTTTATTATTTCCACTATTATTTATAATTTTCTTAGGAGGTCCATTTTAGACCTCAAAATTCCACTAATGCTTATTGTCCCACCCAAATTCGAAGTTGGCTTCTTCAGATCCAAATGTTAAGCCATTTTTAAATGTGTAGTTTCTATATGCTCTATTCTTTGTGGCCTTTAAGAACTGTGTAACACCCCATTACAATTCATCCTTGTATCCACTATAGCTATATTAGAAAGGACACACTCTGGATCTCAGTGAAGGATTATCATTATATTTTCTCATGTATTTTTCTACAAATTTGAACACCCACATAGTAGTTTGGAGGAGACACTCAGAATACCGGGGTCTGATTTTTGAAACACAATGGAGGCAAAAACCAATGCTACAACGTTTTCAGCAAGAAATTCTAAGCCACAATTTTCTCTATTAATCTTGTACATTGTTCTGGGAGTGTCCATGTCTTCTGGTCTCCCAAAAATGGTGATATGAATTGGGATCAACCAGCTGCATGTATATAGTGCTTGAATAAACTGTTGTTTTGTGGAGATAGTCTGTATCCCAACGAATTACACTAAGGGAATTTGAAAGCTCCTATCCATGATCTTTCTGAATTCTAACACTATCCATGATAGCATCGTGGTTGTATAAGCCATTGGAAAACCATATTTTACATTTTCTCCTGCATCATAGTACCCTCCAACCAAGTCTAGTCCACCATTGTTGTTGAACCATCTGCTAAGGCAGATTCTCCTCTCTAGATCATGCATTGATTTGTAGGTGGTTTTCCTAACCTCTGGCCTTCATAGAAGAGGATAATTGTGGTCAAAGCATAGTTATGACGAGATCCCATGGTTCATGGGGAGGGTTTCCCATTGATTTGATTGGAAAGGATGGCTTCCGTTTCCCCTGGTAAGAGCAAGGATGAGACCAACATTATCAGTAAACATTGTAATAGCCCTCCATCCAGTTTGATCTTTATTCTCACTAAATATGTGTTGCAGTCATCAAGAATGCAAGATGAATGAGAGAGAGTTATGATCCCCACGATCATGGCTAGAAATCTCTTTAGCAGCTTCCACAAATTCCTCATCACTCATGTTGGTTCCAACAATAACCATCTGAGGAAGCAATGGAAAAGAGGACGATTCATCATGGGAACAATGAGAGTGCCTTCCCAATATAAGGATTTGGTGTGTCGATGACAATACTCATGAGAAAACATATACTCAACAAACTTGCCTCTCTTCAACGCAATGGAAACATGGGTGTGGAACCAGGGCTTGTACCACCATCTAATGTCATTAGTCACATTTCTATTGCATGTCGACTCTTCTCTTGAATAATACCTTCCTATTATGAACACAACGTTTGTGTCATTGAAGATCCTAGTTTCAACAAAATAAGGTACCTTTTCTTCATAATTGTTTTGAGGTGAGAGGAAAGATTCCATGTATTGGTTGACAATTTCGTCCAGGTTAATGGTGATAGGACTATAAGTGACCTTCATGAGTCAGAACTTGACTCTAACAAGAAAGTTGATGGAGCCATGCAGCCATGGCATTTCATGGAAGAGGTCAGAGTACACATTATCAACAGTGGTCCCGACTAGAGACCCGTCGGCTAAGACGAGCTCATAGGAAATGTGAGTATCATAGAAGATCCCAAATAGGTGGTTGTTGTCCTCGATGTCATAGCTATCGATGACCCTTCCCACATTGAGATCATCAAGTTTGGGGAGAACCTAGGGCACCATCCCTAGTAGAGGCACGACAGAGCTAACCTCCCACATGCAAATCATGTGCTTGCATTTAATTAGCAACCTCTCCCTGTCCACCTTCACAATGTTCGTGAGATGGGAGATATCCACCTCAAACCTATGAGAACGCTTATGTTTTGAATGTCTCATGAAGATCTCAAGCCATGACCTTTGAGACGTGCATCCCATTGAGATTCAGGTGTCGACTCTTGATGCGATCCTACCCTCTCTTGGATCTTACTAATGGATGGGGCGATGTCAGAGTGTGGGCCTGAACATGTTGCAGTGGTTTTGCTTGATCCTGAACATGGGGTGATGCACCATGTGCTCTTGACCATTTTTCACTTCCTTGATTTTCCACCTATGAGTCTCCTTCGATGGGGGTTCATGGATTAGGTGTCGTATAGTAGCCCTATCTTGGATATAATGATAGAACAAGAAGGACATAGGTAGAATCATGGGGACTATCAACACCCATGTGAATTGGAACAAAAAATATGCAAACAAATTTGGCCGCTTTACCCTCATGACAACCATTTTCAGGCAATCCAATTTCTTCCAAAAACCCTTAATTGTCAAGGAGTTGTAACTTGGCTCTGATACCACTGATATGAATCTTGGGAGGGGCCAAGATTAGAACCAAAAGAGAGAAATAGAGAACTCCAACCCAACATGAGAACATTGATAAAGAATGCGTAAACTTAAGACATCCCCCAAAAAAATGAGAAGAGATAACAAAATACACCATAAAACCCAATTCATTATTAAGAGAGAAAAATGTTGTTACAACTACATTGCGTGGACCAATCTGACCTCTTACAAAGTGGGGTTGGTTATTTATAATTTTTTTTTTTTAGTTACATCACCATGGGTGGGAAAATACCATGGGTGGATAATACCATGGGCGAGTTATTTATGGCCTTCAGTTACATTACCATGGGTAAATTTCCATTTGGATCAATAATCCACAAACCTTAAATGACTATCGTCCCATCTCTCTATGTAATTGTATTTACAAGATCAATGCCAAAATTATAGCGAACAAATTGAAGCTGATTCTATCCAAGAACATCTCAAAGGAACAATTTTCATTTTTGGAATATCGGAAAATACATGAAGCTATTGGAGTTTCACATGAATAGTTGTGTAGCCTAAATACAAAGAAGTTGAAAATCACAATCTTAAAAATTGATCTAGCAAAATCATATGACAAAGCCAATAGGTTATTTATCAGAATGTTGCTCGCACATCTAGGTTTCCACATACACTTCATAAATTGGACTATTTGTTGTATTAATTCATCCTCTTTTGTGGTATTGATAAATTAATCAGCCTCTAAATTCTTCCATTGTGGAAAGAGGATTGAGGCAAGTATTCCCCCTCTCCCTGTTATTATTTTTTCTCATAATGGAAGTTCTAAGCAGATTGATTATGGATGCGAGGAGTAGGAGTCTTATGAAAGGTGCGTGTCTCACATGAAATATTAATCTTACACACTTATTATTTGTAGAAGATGTGACGATTTTCCTTGATGGTACAAGGCGTGATTCTGCTGCTCTTGACCATATCATAAAATCATTTAAGAAAGCGACAGGCATGGAAACAAAACATTAAAAGTCCATCATCTCTGCTTCAGGTTGCACCAATGAGGAAATGTCATTTGAAATAGGCTTGTTTCCATTTCAATCAACAAACCTAGAAGAAGGTATCAAATATCTGGGATTTCATTTAAAACCGAACAATTACTAGAAAAACAAATGTATGTGGCTTATTGCAAAAATTGAAAAGAGATTAAATGTATAGAGTCATTGATGGCTTTCACGGGCTAGCAGGTTAGTTCTTATAAAATCAATTCTAGAGGCAACTCCTGTGTCTTGGATGGATTTAGCATGGATTCCAAAGGGCATTATAAAAATCATTCATAAATTATTTCGTGAATATCTATGGAGGGGGGGGGGGGAGAAGGAAGGACATTCACATGGATTAGATGGGAGCAAATTCCCTCCCTAAAAAATGGGGAGGGTGGGGAATTAAGGATACACACACTTTATCTAGGGTGCTTGCTGCAAAGGTAGGGTGGAGGCTTATTACAACTAAAACTCTCTGGATAGAGGTGGTAACGAGTAAGTATATAAGTCCTTTTGTATCTCCCAGAGATAGCCTTGGATTGCTTCAAGACCAGTGCCTGGGCACATATAAAATGGCATGTCTCAAATGATTTACAGGAAACTAGAGACAACACTTGTGATTTATAGATACATATGTACATAGGAAATAGGTTGGTTCATTAATCCAAAGAAATGAAAGATATACTTCTTCACTAGTTCAAATCTAAAAAATAAGCCTAAAAATAATAGAGGCCAAGAGCTTCAAGGTCTTACAACTTAATAATATTTTGCAGAGTGGGTGAGTGAGGATAAGAGAGAAGAGTAACCCATCACATAGAGCACAAGGATTCAAGACTTCTATATTCAACACACAGAGCTTGGGATAGTAAGGATTTCTATGCTTATTTGGGTTACAAGTAGAAATAATGAATGAAGGGAGAACTGAAAGCTATGATTCATGTGCAACAGATTTAAAGATCTAATCTCAATATTCCTCACAGGCATATACATAAACAATGTTCAGACAAATGAATCTATGAAACAAGTAAAGGAATTTGCATTAACATATAGATACTACTGAATCTGTGAGGAAGCTTGAAACACATCTAGCAGCAATAATTACATGAATTCGGGGAAGAAGCATGAACATAAAATGAGTTAGACAAAGGGGAACACATACTATAATCCTTTGAAGAGGGAATCACCACTGTTTCCATGATATTTTGAAAAGATGTGTATTTGTTACAGATCCATTTGGGCACATCACTCCCATCATCCAAATCAATGTTTTAGGGCTCATTAAACCCTAATTTCAGTTGCTACATGCCCTAAACAAGTCAACCTTTTGAATGCCTCCTTCCTAGATAGTTTCATGGCCTGAAGACATCCTGAAATGACCTCTAGAGGGACCAGCGTAGGTAGGCCCATGCAAGGGTGCGCTGCAGAGTAGTTAATTCCATGCCAGGGTGCTCTGCAGAGCACTTAGGCCCTCTTTGACCTGCGTTGGGCGAGTTTGAGTGAAATTCACATAGGGTTTGGGGAATATTCTTATCTTTTGGAGATTTCTAGAAGTTTCCCACACTTATCATCTCCTATGAGCTCGAAAATGGATGAGGAATGAGTTAAGATACATCCTATCCTCTCATCCCTTCCTCCATGGAACTAATTCTAAGTTTGGAAGGCCAATAAATACCCTCATTGATGACAAAACCTCCTCCATCTTCCTATAAATTGAGCTCTCATATAGGTGATCAAGGGGTTGGACTTTGATGAGTTGTAAGGAGATAATGTTAGTTCGAGAATTGAGACTATTGTAAGTGTCGTTACGCTGCCGGAATGTCATGCTTATGATGTGATGTGGATGGAACCAAAGCTAGAGGAGTGAATTCGAATCGAGCTTCATGGTTGTAGTTCTTCCTTCTATTCAATAAAGTATTTACACCTTTTTCCATATGCTTATCTTGATATATGATGCTTATATGTGTGAATGTATCTGATTCCATTTACTTGTAATCAATAGATCTTTTGCTTTGATTGGTTCTTTGTCTTTTGTTGATGTTTATAAGTACTTCTCAAGTGTGTTAAGTACGGGACGGAGCGACGGGACCGATACAAAGGAGACCAAAGGAAAGAGAAAGTACAAGTAGGTCCTCTCATTCTCTTTGTATTATCTATTGTTTATAGAAAAAGGTTAAAGTGCTTTAAACTGTTGTTCTAGATATGGCTACTTATCTAGGGAATTAGTATTTATCCGTAGGTACCAAATTCTTCATAATAGTATTGCAAAGGAAATAAAATCTGAAATTATAACATCCAGTGTTTTCTCTAGAATTTCTGAACCTGAACTATGTCTTGCTTTCCCCTATTTATCTGGAGAGGGGAGAAAGAAGCTACATTACAACAAAAATATCTATCTCCTTACTCAGTTGTCAGGTCGACTAGCTATATTAGTCATGAATGGCTCTGTGGCCCAAAAATATATTACAGAAATAAATGCCCATTTGAAGGAAGGCATGTTACAGGACAAAACTAAGTAAATGCCCATCCTGTGATCGCATCAGCCCCAGGTTGTAATTTATTCGCAATATGGACCTTTTTGTTGCTCGTCTGACTCCCCTCACTTTTGATTTTATTGCCAGGGTGCCTTGTTCTGTGAAATGGAGGGTTGGGTCACCTGTAAGTGCTTGCTGTTGCAGTCCTATGTTCTGTTGAGGGACGAGGATCCATATTGAGCCATTAACCTTCCCGAGTCCCAGGTACCTCTCTATTTCTTCACCATGCTCCATTAAAGTCCTTAACTTTCATCTCATCTGCCCATTAAAACTCTGTACTACGCTTTTAGTGCATTGATGTGGTAGGTGAGATGCATTCCATGGAAATGGCATAGTCACGTAGGTGCAAGTTTTTTTCTTTGAAACAGGTGAAAATAGGAATTTTTCGAATTTCCCCTTTAGCCCCCCTTGTTGTAGCCCTTCGTGTGACTTTCCTCATATGACCAAGAGATGGGACCAGGGGCTGAGCCCTCAATCGCTAAGGCCTTTGGACCTGTGTTTGGAGGCGTTTTCCTTTGTTATTGATTTCTCCTGCATATTGACGTTGAATGCAGTTTTTGTTAAGCTTTCCCCTGGACAACTGCGATTGTCGATACGCGACATTGGGCCCACCAAAAGATATCGCAATCACAACCGTGGAGAGGGGGGGAGTCTTTTTCTTTTTTTTAGAGTGGGCTGACGGTCTGGGCGTGAGGTCTTTATGGACCTTGTCATAATAATTTATCGCATCCAAAGAGGAGTCTCGCACATCACAATCGCACTGTGCCAATGTCTTAAGATTTTTCTTTCTCCATAGTGTGGGCTGATAGTCTTGACGAAAGATCCTTATAGACGATGACGTAATACTTTATCACGTTCGCGGGGGGGGGTTCCTGCATATCGTAGTCGCTGGCTCCATCATCTTTAGATTTTCCCTTCAACTACTGCGATCGTTGATCTGCGTGGTGACGTCATTGTTTCGACGCGTCACCCTATGAGTGGTGACATGTGGCACCCGGAAATGGTCCCATGTCACCTCGAAAATAGTGAAACAGGGTGACACGTCTCTTATGCCATGTCATCAACCGTACTGCCACATCACTGTTGATGTTAGCTGCCCTATCAGCTCTGAAGACCAATCACATGCCGCCACATAACCCCATTGAGGAGAGAAAAAAATCCTTGCTTGACCTTGTTTTGCAAGCCATTCCTTTGTTAATGAATTTTGGCCTTCCTCGACGATACAACACTTTATCACAAATCGGCCCCTGCATGGTCTTTAGAGTTCAGAACATAGCCAATCCACCGATCGGCGAACTCCGATATTGCCGTACTGCCATACTGCCATGTGGAGGAGAGAGAAGGGGGAAAACCTGCTCTTGTTTTCTTCCGCTTTCATTTGTATTTGGTTTTCTCGGGTCCTTGGCGATGCACCACTTTATCGCACTATCGGTGGTTTGTAGGGATTTTTAAATTGAAACCCCATGGATCACGGATGCCACGTGGAGGAGAGAGAAGGAGGGCGATTTGCCTTGGTTTTGTAGGCATTTCCTTCGTTAAGGTGTTTTAGCCCTCCCTTGGTGATACATCGTTGTATCGCAGATCAGCCCCCACAAAAAATTTTGAACTATGGATAATCATTAAGTCTATGCCTTGGGACCCTTCCAATAGTCGATCGCTGATAAGCTGTGCCCTGACCTGCCAACTGTCGATCTACAATATCGACGATTGACAGATCGTTGTTTCATGCTCCATTAGTGCTCCATACCTGTCTAAACACCAATATGTGATATGAGATGAGCCTCTCGGGTCTCGATTGTGATTTTTCTCCATACTTAGCCATTTTCCTTGTTTTCTGAGTCTTTTAAAGGAATTCTTCAATAGGGTCTAACTTTTGATCCAGGAACCCTTTTTTGGACTTTTATATACCATCGGAAATCTTATTCTAAGCACTACACAATGGAGAGGGTACCCTCAAGCTCTAATAGCTTATGTGGCTCAGAATTTGGCATCAAACATCACTACTATTTGGCTCTTGAAGCATCTAGTGACTGAAAAAGCAATGGGTGACAACATTGGCTCCTATTGGGGACAGTGCCTTGCTGGCAAGGTGCTAAGAACCTGTAGAACAATAGTCTTTCCTTCCATTGGGCATGGAGTTATTCTTAAACAAAATATAATTATGTGAAAAAGGACTTTTTGATAATAAACTAAAAAACTCAAATAACAATTTCAACACACACCGGATATTTACAATGAGCAAGAGACAAATATCTCTAATTTTGAAAATAAAATTTTAGGAACTGACCATTTACAGGCAGTTCCAACAGTTCACCATCCAAGTTTTCAGGCATGTAAATGTTGTTTCCCCTCTCTTCTGCAATATTGAAGGGGCGCAAACATAGTGGATAAAATTTCCCATGCTTACGTTTGTGCTCCCGCCTGACATCCCATCTAAGCACTAAATCTCCTTGTTGAAGAGGTCTGTCCTTAGCCTTCTTGTCAAACAAAGATTTCATCCTTTGTTGATAGTTTGACAGTTTGGTCCCCACTTGCTCTCTGTTCTCATGAAGCTCCACCAGCTGATTTATTCTTCTGGTCAAGGTGCTTGGTTCTTCCTCGGCTTCTTGTAGCAACTTAGCTACTGGCATTACTAATTGGATAGGGAAGATAACAACCTTGCCATATACTAGCTCAAAGGGTGATTTCCTAGTGGATATTTTGGGTGTGACACGGTTAGCCCAAAGAGAAAACTTTAGTTGGGTGTCCCAGTTCCTTTGATTTTCAGAGATGGTCTTCTTTAGAACACTCACCACAATTTTATTTGAATACTCGGCCAAGTCGTTCCCTTGAGGGTAGTATGTAGTGGAGTGTCCAATAATGATGTTGAATTTGTGGTAGATGTTGGTGAACTTGGCAGATTTGAAAACCTGTGCATTATCAGTGATGATTTCCCGAAACAAGACAGTATGTTCTCCTCCATGAATTTTATCACCACTAAATCAGTAGCATTCCTAACTGGGATAGCCTCTACCCACTTAGTGAAATAGTTAGTGGATGTTAAAATCCATTTGTGTTGGCCACTAGAAGGGGGGTTTATTGCTCCAATGAAGTCCAATCCCCACTGTCTAAAAGGCTCCTCTACATGCATAGGAATCAGAGCGAGAGGAGCGAACTTATGTCTTTCATTAAACAGTTGGCATTTATGGCATGACCTGACCTGAGAATAAACATCTCCAAACAACATGGGATGGTAAAATCCTGCCTTGATGATTTTGTATGTTGTTGCCTTCCAACTATAGTGTCCTCCAAAGATTCCCCCATGGAAACCTTCAATCACTTCATGAGTTTCTCCCTCAACCAAAAACAATAGTAATACCCCCACCAGGTCCTTCCAGTAGAGCAGTCCATTAGATATAATATATTTATGTGCGTGCAATCTCATACTCTGATATTTAGATCTATCCAGTCCCAACGAGCATCTTAGGAATAAGAGGTAATGAACAATGTTCTTATACCTAAGCGATCCCTCATTTTTGGAATAGATCTTCTGCTTAGTCATTTTGATTCTACTTTGTTCATCCTCTGGGCTGCCCTCCTTTATGATCAAGCTTATTCCTAGAGCTTGGCATTTGGATTCGGACAAAATATTGGCCAACCCCTGGCCTTTGATGAGCTTAGTAGGCTTGATGTCCAGCTCATATTCCTGTATTTTGGCTATCCATCTTCCCCTCTTTCCTTCGATGTCTCCCTGCACCAGAATGTCTTTGACTGCAGTCATTGGGACAAACGTTGTGATTTCGGATTATAGTACACACATACCAAATGAATTTAGCACCTTGACCAGTGCATAAGACTATTTCTCCAATGTATAAATATAATTCAACTCAGCGTCCCTTAGGACTTGGATGAAAAAGGCAATGGGCTGCTTGTAACCATCGTTATTTTTATATAACAGTACAAAAACAATGGTATGTGTAGAGGTGAAAGAAAAGATGTAGAGGGGTACTGAATAATCGGGGCTGACTAGAATTGGGGTCTCAACCAAAGTTTCTTTGATCTTAGTGAAAGAATCACGAGGGGTAGAGCTCCACTTAACTTCGTTCTCCTTCTTGAGCATATTTATGATACCTTTAACTATCTCAGCATAGTTGGGCATGAATCGCCTTAAGAAATTTATCCTCCCCAAAAAGTCTTGGACTTCTTTCTTGTTTCTGGGCATGAAAGACATGATTCATGTGCTGCAGATTTAAAGATCTAACCCCAATAGTCCTCACAGGCATATACATAGACAATGTTCAGAAAAATGAATATGTGAAACAGCTACAAGCATTTGCATTAACATATAGATACTAATGAATCTGTGAGGGAGCTTGAAACACATATAGCAACAATAATTACATGAATTCGGGGAGGAAGAATGAACAAAAAATGAGTTAGACAAAGAGGAACACATACTGTAATCCTTTGAAGAGGGAATCACCACTGTTTCCTTGATATTATGAAAAGATCTGTATTGCAAAGGAAATAAATTTTGAAATTATAACATGCAGTGTTTTCTCTATAATTTCTGAACTCGAACTAAGTCTTGCTTTCCCCTATTTATCTGAAGAGGGGAGCAAGAAGATACATTACAACAAAAATATCTATCTCCCTACTTAGCTGCCAAGTCGACTAGATGTATTAGTCATGAATGGCTCTGTGGCCCAAAAATATATTATAGTAATAAATACCCCATTTGAAGGAAGGCATACTACAGGACAAAACTAAGTAAAAAATCAAACAGAATAGTAAATGAAATTCCCTGTGCCCATCCTGTGACCGCATCAGGCTCAGGTTGTAATTTATTCACAGTATGGCCCCTTGTTCTTCTCAGTCGGCTCCCATCACTTATGCTTTTACTACCATGGTGCCTTGTTCTGTGAAATGGGGGGTTGGGTCACTTGTAAGTGCTTGCTATTACACTCATGTGCTGTGTAGAGGGGCGAGGCTCCATAACTGCTGGCTCATCTGCCCATTAAAACCCTATACTATGCTTTTAGTGCATTGTTGTGGTAGGTGAGATACATTCCTTGGAAATGGCATAGTCATGCAGTCGCGAGTTTTTTTCTCTGAAACAGGTGAAATCATGCATTTTTCGAATTTCCCCTTTAGACCCCCTTGTCGTAGCCCTTCATGCGACTTTCCTAATATGACCGAGAGATGGGACCAGGGGCTGAGCCCTCAGGCGCTAAGGCCTTCAGACCCGTGTCTAGAGACCTTTTCCTTTGTTATTGATTTCTCCCGCATATCGGCGTTGAATTTACTTTTTGTTAAGCTTTCCCCCTGGACTACTGCAATCGCTGATACGTGAGATTGGGCCCACCAAAAGATATCGCAATCACAACCGCGAAGAGGGGGGGACTCTTTGCCCTTTTCTTTGGAGCGGTTCGACAGTCCGGACCCGAGATATTTATAGAACTTGTCATAATAATTTATCGCATCCGGAGAGGAGTCCCACACATCACAATCGCACCGTGCCAATGTCTTAAGCTTTTACTTTCTCCATAGCGTGGGCCGATAGCCCGGACGTGAGATCCTTGTAGACCATGACGTAATATTTTATCGTGTCTGGGGGGGTTCCTGCATATCGCAGTTGTTGGCTCCATCGTCTTTAGCTTTTCCCATCAACTGCTGTGATTGCTGATCTGCGGGGTGACGTCATTATTTCCACACGTCACCTTATGAGTGGTGACACGTGGCACCTAGAAATGGTCCCATGTAACCCTAAAAATACTGAAACTGGGTGACATGTGTCCTCTACCATGTCATCAACCGTACTGCCACATCACTACTGATGTCAGCTGCCCTGTCAGCTCTGAAGACCAATCGCATGCCGCCATGTGGCCTCCTGTAGGAGAGAGAAAAAGGCATGCCCGGCCTTGTTTTGCAAGCCATTCCTTTGTTAATGAATTTCGACCTTCCTCGGTGATACATAACTTTATTGCAAATTAGCCCCTGCACGGTCTTTGGAGTTCAGAACACCACCAATTTGCTGATTGTCAAACGTCAATACCACCGTACTTTCGTATTGCCATATGGAGGAGAGATAAGGGGGGCAGCCTGCTCCTGTTTTTCTTCGCTTTCCTTTGTATTTGGTTTTCTTGACACCCTGACGATGCACCACTTTATAACACTATTGTCAGTTTTCAGGTCTATTGACGGTGCTGGACCTGCCAACATGTCAAGGGATCTCCCTGGTACGAAGTCCCAATTATACCTCATACCATTTGGTGTAGGAGTCCCAACAGTAGGTCATACGATATCGCCTTGACTGCAGTTTCGTATAGAGGCAATTAAGATGTCCCTGTTGGTAGAAAGGGTGTGACATATGTAGTAAGTCAAGGAAGGTGCATGAGCGGTTCTAACGCAAGGAGGCTGAGGTGAGTGCGCCCCTTGGAAACCTATAAAAGCATGGAGTTAAGAAGGGAACACATAAGCAAAGATGCATCACAACATCGAAGGAAAGTGAGCTAGAAATCCGAAGTGATGGTTAAACCAACAACACGTTTTAGTAAGATTCATACATACATATATAGAAAATAGCTACACATGCATGCGTAAGAAAATAGATACATATATCATTTAAAGTAAACAAGATAGCTGAAATACAATACGACATATGCATGAAACATGCTGGCTCTATTATATTAAGAAGTGTAAGTTCCAGTCATACAATACATCCATGTCCAACCACTAGTTTTGACAGTGGAACTTTACAGTCACTACCGCCTGCTCACCCAAAGAGATATATTAGCTCTGGACAGTGGAGAAGCCAAGGCCCGATATAATACTGTCCAAGCTCTCTCTAAGATAGTCCTATCGGAAGCTTGGTTGACCAAAATTATATACAATGAGTTATGAGGGACTATTTATAACAAAGGGTGGGGTGACCCTTGACATTCCCCTTTGTGACTATTCATCTATCCTTACGAGTCTTCAACTACTCTATGATTGTTACATTCAACTATCGACACTTGAACTTCCACTTGACAAGACGTTACATTACAATGCATATGTGCCCATGTGAGACAAAATGGCTTGAGCAAGACATCGCTAACATTCAGACTGTTGTGGCGAGACCAACTCTTTAACATCCTTGTGATGGTCAAAGGTGGTGAGCTAATTCCAATCTTGGTCATCCATGCGCTCAATGGTGACATCTTGCTGAAGCAAACTCTTGCCTCCATTGCATCTGGGTACACTGATATGTGTTGAAAATAGCAACAAGAAATGCTAAATATAGAAGTGCTAAAGTTAGTACCGCTATAAATAGCATTTCGGGATACCTTCCTATTTTAGTTAGTCCCTGAACTAAAATAGAGAAGTAAAATTCGAATTTGATCTTAGCAGCTGTTTGTAAAATAATTAATTAATTCATATTGAGTTAATTAGTTGTAGAAAATCAAACATGAAGTCTATGTGGGGACATGCAACAGTTTCTCCATTGATTGAGGAATTTATCCATCAGTTAAAGAGATAAGGATGAGTTGTAATTAGTTGGCTCAGTTAACTGAGTCAAGTCCAGTTAGATTAATTCAAATAGTTTGTTGAATTAATTGTGAGTTCAGTTAGTTAATGCATGCATGCATGTAACTGCTGCACTTTAGATAACTGAATATTCTCTCATAAATAACTCATGCATGTCAGTTCAAACAGAGACCCAGTTGAGATCAGATGGAGGGACAATGTACTATCAGTTGCAGGAATATTCCATTGTGAATATCTCTTGCATGCAGAAGGAATTCATTCCTTGGAGATTGCGCAGTTACTTCTTCAGTTTAGTGAGTGTGATGAGGCCAATTCACACATGTGACATCATTGGACCCCAAGAAAAACTGTGCAAGGAAATAGGAGGCTTGGAGGGTTGAGGGAAGGCATATCTAGTGTCTATTCAGTCTGTGAGCTGTATTGTTTGATTGTAGAGAGAGAAGGATAGCTTGAGAGCTGATTCTTTTTGTAACTTGAACATATTTCCACTTGTATGATAATACAGAGATTGGGGTTTTAGGCTGAGGCTTTCCCCGGGTTATTTCTTCTATGTTATGTGTGATTGATTTCTCATTCTCAGTTATATGTGTTCTCATTGATCTTGCTCATATTTGATTAAGCTTCCGCAAAGTTTGTTGTAGAAGTAGATCTTATATTTTTCTTTAGTATATTGCATAATCTATTGATCTGTAGTGGGAATTTATACAATATGGATCCTCCATCCAACTCGTCTAATAGCATGTGCATGGTCGTCCTGGGTGAGACCGGACTGACAACATGTTGATGCATAGTGTCTACGCTGATCTCCAAGCATGTGTTGGTGACCATGCACATCAACTTGTCGAAGTACATGTTCAACTCCAGTTGGACTTGCTTCTTCTCTTCACCTCAGTGAGTGTTCCAAATGGGTGGGATCGCATGCGTGCGCGCAATGAAATGCATGTTGCTAGATTCCCTTGCATGCGATCAACAACATTGCTCACCTTGTCTGCTCCGTTCTAGTTGTTGGGATGGATCTATAACTTGTACTAGTGTAATTTCACCTGTCTGTGCATGTTGCGCCCCCTGCTACAACTCATTCTCTCGTTTATACAGCTCATGTTCTTCCTTGAATTGATGCTTCAACACCTGCAACTCCTTCTCTATTCATTTCTTTTCCTTTGCATGATCTTCGTGTCGCATCGTCACCTCATAGCCTTAGTCTCCAAAGTTGCTTTCATCACAAGTGGATCTACTTGATCTTGCAACTTTGTTCCACCTTTATGTTGTCAACAACCTTCCTCTTGCATTCGTTGCATGCAGGTGTGCTGCCTTCTACTACTGTTGACTGTGCTGCTCGTTGTAATGCTGCTGCCATATTATCTTGATGTCCTTGTCTACAAACAAATTGATGTCTTCATAGGTAGGCAATCTCATAGACACTTGCTTGGCTGCAACCCTTGTTGTGTTCTCAACAGTGTCCTTTGACTCTGCTCTCTTGAAGGCTATTGTACTTGTGCTGCTGAGAGATAGAAAAACACCTGTGATGGCTGGAGACATAACAACACTCATGGAAAGCAATCTATTAGTTGAAAACCAAAACAAACTTGAGGACTAACTTGCAATATACCTGTGTGATTGGTCGTGAAGGTTGCACAATTTCCGCCGGGAGGTCGGGAGACTAACTACCAAAACTACGCAAGGCATAGTCCGGGATGTCAGGAGGCTAATTGATTGCTAGAACTATACAATGCATAGTCCAGCCTAGCTTGTTGAGGACTTAAACTACACAATGCGTAATTTCAGTTAGCAGTGACATGCAACCAGCAAACTGCATTGCACAGTTTCTGGGGCCAGCAGGAAACTGCCTCCAAGAATTACGCAATGCAAGCTTGGAGGTCAATGCTGGGCCATACTTGCACAATTTCTAGAGGGAAGGCAGAGCCTTCGCTTCTGGAAATGTGCAGTGCTAGTCGGGCAAGGCACGGTCTGGGCCAAGGCAACCTAGGCCGGTCGACGGGCGACTGAAAACATGAGAAGTCTGAATGCATGATGAGATGAGTGAAAACAAGAGTGAATGATCGTACATGCAAACAACAAGTGCAGGATTTAGAAAACAAGAAATCATGCATGTGTGTGAAGCAATTTTCCGCAACGACGACTGTTCGTGCAAAAACATTGTCATGCATGCAACAGTAGTGAGATGCGAACGAAAACTGAAACGATGCTTCTACAAGCTAACATACATCAAAATGACAACAAGTGCTCACTGAAATCAAGAAGAAAGCACTCACATGAAGAGAAACGCAAAAAGTGACAGAAATGCAGTGCAAGACATGAAAAGTGGCCTTACCCCCAAAAAACTGAGCTGAATGTGCCGACGATTCCTAGATGCAATGTGGGATGTCAGAGTTGTAAGGTCAATGTGAGGAATGAGATCTACAGTGTCTAGTTGATGGGTTTTGATAAAATCGAGGTTATGACGTGCATGCCAAAGATCTAGGAAAAGCGGCACTTGGTGGGAGGTTTCTGAAATGATCCTTGCATGTAACCCCCAACTACTAAAAATAGATCCCTGAATCAAGGGATGCCTTTACATGCTGCCTTGGGAGAAGCATTCCATGCATTCAAATTAGTTTTGCTCGATCCCTGAGGGAACCGATCAACCTGAAGGCACATGCACCGGTCTGCGAGCCAGGGATGAAAATCTGCGATGTTTCTGGGATGAGTAGAGATGGTTGTCCTAGAGGGATTGCACAATTTCTGGGAGGAACAAGTGACTGTCTCCCAGGATTGCAAAATTTCTGGGCTGAGGAGCCATCCTGGGTCAGACCTTGCAATTTTATTAAGGAATCCTGTTTGACTGTATTGTGCAATTTTTGAGTGCAGCAGGCTGCCTGGATAGATTTGCACAATTTCTGCTAGCTACTAGGTTGGCTATCCTAGAGAGATTGTGCAATTTCTGGGAGTAGAAGGTGAATGCTGCCCATAATTGTGCAATTTATGGGCTGAGCAGCTGTCCTGGGATGAATTGCGCAATTTTTGAGAGGAAGACTGTCAGGAAGAATTGCACAATTCTGGATCCCAGTAGGTTGTCCAGCTGGGTTTGTGCAATTTCTTGAGGGAAGGTTGGTTCCCCTCCAGAATTGCGTAATTCCCAGAGAGAGCTCCTCAACTAGCTACTGACACTAAGTTCGTAAAGCAGCCTATGAAGGAGGTGGAACAAACTTGCATGCACAGGCTGACAAGACTCTATGGAACAACTGAAGCTGATATGCTTGATAGTGCAAGACATGTTGCTGAGGATGGTCGGTAGGGAGGCTCCAAAACGAAGCTAAGGAAAAATTTTGGAGGGTGGTTGTATTCGCTACAAAACTTGGTGACACACTGGTAGAACTCCATTTCTCTGAATGGAACTTGTTCATGAAAAGCAAGTCTAACACCTCCGGAAGTATTGTTCAGTTCTAAGTTTGTCTTGGTTTCCACACTTGCTTTATTGTAAGATGTAGCATCTACCAAGCTCTTGGTCAGTCGACACACATTCCAAGCCAAGCCAACACAGTTGTTTCGATTGGGAGTGAGCGGTATATTGGTGCACAAGCAGTATAGTCATCAGAGTCTTAGTTTCATCTTTGGTGTTGCTCCGTTACCAGCAGACCTGTTCAGTACCCTGGCAGATTCACGCAGGAACACAAGCATCACTCCGCTGCCAGCGAACTTGGTCAGTACCCCAGAAGAGTTGCTTGCATCACCTATCTACGCGGGAAGCATTCTCTTCTTTTTCCTTATTCATTTTTCATTTTTTCGAATTTTTTCACTTTTTCACTTTTTCATTTTTCATTTTCATAACTGTGCATAGCATTTATTCATTTCAGAGGTGGAAGAGGGATCCCGACTTATTGAGAGCAGAAGAGGTTGTTCCTTCAGATAAGTAGTTTATATATACCTCTGGTGTTCTTGTTAATGTTTTCCCCCTCACCTTACTCTACTTGACTGAGCTAACAAGGATTAACCCAAAAACAACTAACTAGAGTAGGTGATACTAGTTAGCGTGCAAGCGTTGTGTTTTCACCAAGGTTCACTTCGAACAATATGTATTTTCCATTGATGTATCATGAACTGAAGACAACAAGTTTTTACACAAGAGAGCGAACAAAAGATAACCAAATGTTGATAGTTGTACAAGTCCTCTTGTACTTTACCCAGCTTGTTTCCAAAGTCGCAGACGATCCATGTGAAACTAACCTACGGACAATAACAAGAAAACAAAAAAAAAGCAAAGCGAGAAGCAGAAGAAAATGCGAAATCAAAGCGATTAAGAAAACAAATAAGAAAGCAAAAAAACACACAAATAAAGAGGCAAACATGCATGCAAGCAAACAAATCGAAAGCAAACACTACTCCTACTCCTAAGCTAACAATGCATGGGTCATCTCACGTGAAGTGATACTTCCAATATAGCCACCGGCACATTGGTTGACCCATGTGAGTGAAGGCATGGTTCGCAAACTACATAACTGTGCGAACCAATAGATGTGAAAGATAAAACAATGGAGACAGACACACTCCAAGCTTACAAGCATCCACAGAACAAAAATGAGTGAAAGCACATGACATGCACTCTGTGGACTTGACATGGTGTTGTGCTATACTGCATGTAGATGTTGATTGTATGCATTCCCTTGACCATGACATGAAAGCAAACGTGAGAAAGGCATACCACTTACGTTACACAAGTATGTTTGCCATGTAAGATTACTCCAATGCGTGAGCGATGGGATTGTGTAGTTCGAGTGGAGGAAGTGAAATCTGAGTGTTAGGTTGATATTCAATGCATATAGGTGAGCGATGAGGAGCCTTGCATGTTTGAACAATTTCTTGATCAGAAGTGAAACCAACCTCAAGATAGCGAGGGCTTGACTTACCATCAGCTCAGGCTGAAGTGCCTCCAAATTTTTCTAGGTTTCTACTTCATTGACAGATGGGTCAGCATAGACCAGTGGCTTAGACAGATTAACAACAAGTGAATCAACATCGTGATTGGATGATGAGGTAAAGAGATCACGATAACCAAGATCAAAAAACTTAGGATGTTGATCGACATCCTCATGGTTTGATGAATCACACAAAGGGGTAGATGAGAAGCAAGAATGTTCATCCTATGCATTTCCAGAAAATATAGATGAAAAATCAAGTGGATGTACAACGAATGATTTGTCCTCTTCATTATCGAATGATAGACTGACATACGGTGTGTCCTGCGAATGATCAACAATGGGTGCATCCATGGAAGAAGACATGAAAAATCAGGGATGCCAGTATCATCAAGGATGTCAGGAAAAACCGGAGGAGGTATGGATAGATAGGGATAGTCCTCTACTACTGGTGGATGTTCAAGCTCCCGGTCATACCCTTCATGAATGATAGCGCATGTTGGTTGTGTAACACCAACTCCGTCGATGGATTGATCCTTGTTCAAAACAATTGTGAAGTTCAAAATGGAGGAACACAAGGCAATGTCATCCGGAGGATTATTTAAGTATGAAGACAGAGGTTGAGGTACAAAATACATGTGATAACCCAATGGATTCGCAAACAAGCTTGCGCGAAAATCGAAAGGAGAAATGTCCGGAGGATGTGACGGTTGAACAAATGTGTGTTCATTCTCTCCCACATCACTCTATGCTGGTGGAGATTTCTGATGAGGGGATGATAGACAGTCACTTGTGACAATGACCATGTCCATCTATGATTGTGCAACTCCATCACTGAATTATGCTAAGCGGGGTTTGAGCTTGAAATTCTTCTTGGGATTGGCAGATTTGATAAGGCAATATTCAAATCTATCCATGAGATAATGAAATTTCATCTGGATTTTCAGAGCTTGAAACTGCAAAACATGGAAGCGCTGCTGAAAATCATCAGGCGATTTATGTGGGGCCTTCCGTTGTTGTAACAGATTTTGGTCAAGATGTTCTGGATCAAAATGATGGAAAGTATCTTCAATGAGATCATAGAAATGCTCAAGTGAGAGCATGCTGTCAACCAGTAGGATGCAAAGCCACTGTAGTGGGGATTCGCGAAGTGTGTATGCAAGAAGCATGCTGGTCTGTTTGTCAAAACATCCATCATCCTCATCAAGAATGGAAAGGAAGTCGTGTAATAATACAGGCCAGGCCACTTCGCCTTCACCATCGTACATGTATTCAGACAAGATATCAAAGAATTCCCTCGTGATGTGGAGGGGTTCAGCATGCGAAAAACATCGTGGAGGGTTGAGAGTGCAAGAATACATGATAGATGTGAAAAGGTTCAAAACAGGATGAGAGGACACAGCTTGTCATATGGACCTCCATCTAGCGCTAGAAATGTTGACAGTGCTAGACCCACCAACATGTCAGGGGATCTCCCTAGTAAGAAGTCCCAATTAGACCTCAAACCGTTTGGTGTAGGAGTCCCAACAGTGGGTCATACGGTATCGCCTTGACCACAGTTTCACACAGAGGCAAGTAAGATGTCTCTGTTGGTAGCAAGGCTATGACATATGCAGTAAGTCAAGGAAGGTGCATGAGCGGTTCTAACACAAGGAGGGTGAGGTGAGTGTGCCCCTTGGAAACCTATGAAAGAAAGGAGTTAAGAAGGGAACACATGAGCTAAGATGCATCACAACATGGAAGGCAAGTGAGCTAGCAATCAAAAGTGATGGTTAAACCAACAACACGTTTCAGCAAGATTCATACATACATATATAGAAAATAGCTACACATGCATGCGTAAGAAAACATATACATATATCATTTAGAGTATACAAGATAGATGAAATACAATACGACATATGCATGAAATGTTTTGGCTCTATTATATTAAGATGTGTAAGTTCCAGTCATGCAATACATCCATGTCCAACCACTAGTTCTGACAATGGAACATTACAGTCACTACCACCTGCTCCTCCAAAGAGATATACTAGCTCTGCATAGTGGAGAATCCAAGGCTTGTTATAGTACTGTCCAAGCTCTCTCTAAGATAGTCTTATCGAAAGTTTGGCTGACCAAAAGCCTATACAATGAGTTATGAGGGAATATATACAGAAAAGGGTAGGGTGACCCTTGACATTCCCCTTTGTGACTGTTCATCTATCCTCATGACTCTTCAACTACTCTATCATTGTTACATTCAACTATCGACACTTGAACTTCCACTTGACAAGACGTTACATTACAATGCACATGTGCCCATGTGAGACAAAATTTCTTGAGCAAGCCATGCAAGACATCGCTGACACTCGGACCATTGTGGCGATACCAACTCTTTGACATCCTTGTGATGCTCGAAGGTGGTGAGCTAATGCCAAGCTTGGTCGTTCGTGATGGTGTCCGTGCACTCAATGGTGACATATTGTTGAAGCAAACTCTTGCCTCCATTGCTTCCAGGTACACTGATATGGCTCCTCCATCCAACTCATCTGATAGCATGTGCATGGTCGTCCTGGGTGTGACCAGGCCGGCAACATATTGATGCATAGTGTATGCGTTGATCTCCTAGCATGTGATGGTGATCATGCACATCAACTTTTCGAAGTACATGTTCAACTCCAGTTGGACTTGCTTCTTGTCTTCGCCTCGGTGAGTGTGCCAAATGGGTGGGATCGCATGCATGTGCACAATGACATGCATGTTGCTGAATTATCTTGCATGTGATCGAAAACACTGCTCACCTTGTCTGCTCCGTGCCAGCCGCTGGGATGGATCTATAACTCATACGGGCATAGTTTCATCCATTTGTACATGTTGCACCCCTGCTGTACCTGTTCTTGCTGGAACTCATTCTCTCATCTCTGCATCTCTTGTTCTTCCTTAAGTTGCTTGTTCAACACATGCACCTCCTTCTCTATTCCTTTCTTTGCCTTCGTGTGATTTTCGTGTCGCGCCATCACCTCATAGCCTTAGTCTCAAAAGTTTCTTTCATCATGATTGGGTCTGCTTGAGTTTGCAACTTTGTTCTGCCTCTGTGTTGTCAACAACCTTCCTCTTGCATTCATTGCATGCAGGTGTGTTGCCTTCTGCTGCTGCTGATGGTGTTGTTCGCTGTAATGATACTGCCATATTATCTTGATGTCCTTGTCTACGAACAACTTGATGTCTTCATAGGTAGGAAAGCTCATGGACACTTGCTTAGCTGTAACCCCCATTGTGCTCTCAACGGTGTCCTTTGAATCTACTCTCCTGAAGGCTATTGTACTTGTGCTGCTGAGAGACATATGAACACCTGTGATGCCTGGAGACATAACAACACTTATGGCAAGAAATCTGTCAGTCGAAAACCAAAACAAACTTAAGGACTTACTTGGAATATACTTGTGTGATTAATCGTGAAGGTTGCCCAATCTCCACAAACCTAGGAAAAACGACACTTGGTGGGAGGTTTCTTAAATGATCCTTGGATGTAACCTCCAGCTGCTAAAAATATATCCCTAAATCAAGGTATGCCTTTGCATGTTGCCTTGGGAGAAGCTGTCCATGCATGCAAATCAGTTTTTCTCGGTCCTGAAGTGAACCGGTTAACTTGAAGGCACATGCATCGGTCTGCGAGGCTAGGATGAAAATCTGTGCAGTTTTTGGGCTGAGCAGAGATGGTTGTCCCAGAGGGATTGTGCAATTTTTGGGCTGAGCAACTATTTGGGGTTAGACCACACAATTTTCTCAAGGAAGCTTGTGTGACTGTATTGCACAATTTCTAAGCCCAGAAGGCTGCCTAGCTAGATTTGCGCAATTTTTTCTAGCTGCTGGGTTGGCTGTCCGAGAGGGATTAGACAATTTCTGGGAGCAGTAGGTGACTGCTACCCAGAATTGCATAATTTCAGGGCTGAGCAGCTATCCTGGGATGAATTGCGTAATTTTTGAGAGGAAGACTGTCATGAATAATTGCGCAATCCTGGAGCCCAGCTAGGTGTCCAATTGGGTTTGCACAATTTCTAGTGGGAAGGTTGGTTCCCCTCTAGAATTTCGCAATTCCCAGAGGGAGCTTCTCGACCAGCAACTGACACTAAGTTCGGAAAGCAGCCTGTGAAGGAGGTGGAACAAACTTGCATGCACAAGCTAACAAGACTCTATGGAACAACTGAAGCTAATGTGCTTGATAATGCAAGACATGTTGCTGAGGATGGTTGGTAGGGAGGCTCCAAAATGAAGCTAAGGAAAAATTTTGGATGGGGGTTGTAGCCGCTACAACAAGGTCATTTTAAATTGAAACCTTGTTGATCGTCAATGCCGCGTGGAGGAGAGAGAAGGAGGGCGATCCACATTGGTTTTTGCAGGCATTTCCTTTGTTAGAGTGGCCCCTGCAAAAACTTGTGAACTGCAAATAATCCTTAAGCCTGTGCCCTGGAACCCTGTCGATATGCTATGCCCTGACCCGCCAACCGCCGATCTGCGATATCGGCAATTGACATATCACTGTTTCATGCTCCATCAGTGCTCCATACCTGTTTGAATGCCGATATGCAATATGCAATGAGCCTCCTGGGTCCCGATTGCGATTTTTCTCCATACTTAGCCATTTTCCTTGTTTTCTGAGTCTTTCAAAGGAATTCTTCAATAGGGTCTAACTTTTGATCCAGGAACCCTTTTTTGGACTTTTATATACCGTTGGAAAGCTTATTCTGAGCACCACGCAATGGAGAGGGTACCATCAAGCTATGATAGCTTCTATTGCTCAGAATGTGGCATCAAACATCACTTCTATTTGGCTCTTGAAGCATCTAGTGACTGAAAAAGCAATGGGTGAAAACAAGTCCTTTGTCTATGATTGAATGGATTAGAATAAAAAAAAAATTCAGATTAAATATTTCTTCGATATTGAAAGTTATGTTAGCATCCTTCAACATCATCGAATCAGGGTTTCTTAGAGAATCAGATTAGGGTGGGAGGTGCTAATTGGGATTGATCCCTGGTCTAGTTGTGGTGACATGTATAATCTCCCTCCTGATCCTATTACAATTTTAAATTATTAGGTAATAAAAACAGTTAATCAAATCAGATACCGATAATCCTCATCAATATGGGGACATGGATGGAAGATTGCATAGGTATTAAACATCCCGTTTCATTGGAAACAAACATGGGAAGATTATACTAATGCTCTAACAATTTACCATGTTCGAATATCAGAACAAAAGGATGAAATAGTATGGGAGAAATCGGAAAAGGGTGTCTACAATGCAAAAGAAGGTTACCTGGATGCATATGAGCATAGGAAGCCAACATATACTGGTGGATTTTTTTATGGAAATTGAAGATCCCTCTGAAGGAAAGGCTCTTATTATGGTGTCTTTTAACAAAACAAATTCCAACAGAAGACAACCTCAAAAAAAGAGATTTTCAAGGGACATCATGGTGTGTATTGTGAAACTGCTTCGAAGAAATGGTTGATCGCCTTTTCCTATCTTTCCCAATCACAAATTTGATATGGGAATCGATCTACCAAGTCTTAGGCATACAATTCAAATGGCATGGAAAAACGATCACTAATGCGTGGCAGTGATGGTGTAATGATGTAAAACCTAAAAAAATATGGAACATCCCTCTTCTTGTTTGATAGGCCATATGGATAAGCAGAAACATGTAAATTTTTTATAGCCAAATTTTCACACTTGAGAAAATGGGAGCATAGATTATTGCATTATATCATCTCATTCCAGAGGTGGAACAATCTATCTCAATCCACACTATATTTGTTGAAGTTATCGATTCTTTAAAACCTTGGGCATATTTTGAAGGATCTTCAAATCAAAACAACAGTGGAGGTGGTGCGCCCCTTTAACTAAATAATTATCACTATTTCAAGATGATTTTCGGGTTTGGACCTGCAACAAATAATTATCGTGAATTATACAGTTTGAAACTTATTCTTATTTATGCTTTGGAAAAAGGGTGCAGGCAAATTCAGGCATTTGGCGACTCCAAAATTGTCATTGACTAGTTCAATCGAACATCTCATTGTCACACATAGACACTCATAAATATGTTGGACGATACTCTTATGATAAAAGAACAATTTGAACAAATTTTATGTTTCCATATATACATGAAGAGGAACAATGTTGTTGATCAAGTATCCAAAGAAGGTGCACAACAAGAGCTTGGTACATCGGTGATCCACAAATATAATGGATCATAACACTATCAGTGTTATCATCATTCACTCATCGACCTTGCTAGTAAGTCAGACACGACATAGTTATTGAAAAGAGAAAATAATAACAAATCAACATTTTTGTCTCTATGTTTATACTTTTGTTATTCCAAACACAATCATTTTTGAAAATATGTATGTATATCGAGTATCATGATGATGGATGGTAGTAGTCTAGGCATATTTATAATTTTCGTATTTTTGTATATGTATAGTAGGATCTCATAACTATTATGATCAAAGACCTATAATACTTAGTCAAATTCATATGGATATGCTATATCAACATATAATACATGTAATTTTAATTTTCTTCATTAATGGAAATTACACTTTTTCCTTAGGGAACAATGATATACATTAAAAAAAACATGTAACAAAATTCTGGATTTCAGACTTATGTGGTTAATTTCCGTTAAGTTGAATTTTAGAGTATCCACAATAATAATCACACTTTGTCGACGTTTCAAATCTTGATGATGGATCCCTTTTGGGACTCGAAACATCAACAAAGTATGATTACTACTGTGGATACTCCGAAATTCAACTCAACAAATGTAACAAAATTCTTAACCATGAAAATTCACCCCCACTGTATGATGAAGATTCTTAATTTGTGGATAGGATTTGCTACAATACCATGGGATCATTTCATATGGCACTAATTCATATGAAATTCTTCTTAATTAATACGTTTAATTAAAAGGGAAAAACATAAATCTCAACCTTTCATTTGTGTATACTACTAAGAATATTCTAGAATATTCTATGGAGGTTAAATCCCTACCATCCACCTAATAACTATTAATAATTAAATTAAATTTCTGGAAGCCCTATTCCATAGACATGCCTATCTGCATAACAAGTAAATTAATAAACTTAATCACAACCTTTTGTTACAGGGTGATAATGAAGAATATTCATTTTTATTAATTCTTGAATATATAGACAATATTTGTAATAAAAAAATTCTAAAATCTAGCACTCTCTTTCAAATATAAACACACCTATTGACAAAATGAACAGGCTTAGGACACCACATTGAGGCAATAAAAAATGACAATTGTGGCAACATGGTTGGAAAAAATTCAATTCTTTAGGTTGTAAGTAGACTACATGACCCAAAGGTATTTCTAGTTTGTTTGGTCGCTCAACAAAACTAGTCAATACAATATTTGTTACTCTTTTACATTGATGGATGTGATTTTATGTAACTATATGCAAAGTGAAAATGGATGAGGGAAAAGTGCTACATGAGCACTGCCATGGACCTCATTCTTAATACCTCATGAGGGATTGATGTAGCTATTGTCATTTCAACTTCAACAAGATAAGCATACCACAACCTATTGGGAAGTTAGTGGGCTTGCATAGACATATAAGCCATAATCTATATTACAAAATTCATTTTCACCAGCTGGACTGTAAGGAAGGAGCTCCAACTGTGTGTCTAATGAAATGAGTGATGGTTGTGCTTGACAACACCCATGATCAATTTATAGGGAACAATTCCCAAAAACAACATCTGCAAATCCAACAAGATCATTATGGCCCTCATGCAATGTCACAATATATTTCATGTAGGAATTACTCTCTACTCGAATCCGGTTATTTCTGCCCTTATACGGAAGCCACAAATGTATCCAGTCTATTGAGAAATATCCTTGTAACTTACTGGACCAGTCTCTACTTAAAAAAAAACCATAGGCTTTAGGTATGTCCACAAGTATAATGTTAATGCATTGGTGTACTCGATGGGATGATGAAAAGAGGATAATAACACTATTGAGTTCACCAATGGCTTAGACCAGTGATCCGTCTAGCTGAATGATTCATGCATCAATTTTGTCCCATTTATCATTAATTTTCTTGGCAATAGATAGATGCATTACATTCACATATGCACCAAAATCAACTAAACAATTATGGATGTTATAATTAAAGATTTCAAATGTTAGGAGAAAACTAGGGCAGAGAATGTTAGTATTTAAATTTACAACATTAACTACATATTCGAGAATACCAAGTGACTTACTAGACACCATTTGAGAAGTAGAAACTTTATCACCTAACGGAGGCTGTGATGAAAATGCTTGGACAATAAACTCATGTTGGATCGTTATCTTAGTGAGCTCAAGTATTGAAATGTTGGCACAAGCTCTCTTTATGTCCTCAATAATGTTATAATCATTACCTTCATTTCTAACAAGAAGTGTTGAAGTATCTGGAGGTGTAGCCTTATTTGAAACTTCCAGAGTGATAAGATTTCTTTTATTACTGGTGGAAGTGTTCTTATAAGGATCACTTCTAGAATTATTTTGTGTATTTTGAGCAGGATTAGTTGGTGGTAGAATTCTCCTTAATAGTTGCTGCCTCAACTCTTGTTTTTTCAATGATTTCTTGAAAATGCGTCCATTGCTCCTCATATTATATCAGGCAGTTGGTTGTTGAGGAGGGGCCTCACTTACTGATGGTTCATTAGAACTTTTCTTACCAGAATTGAATATGATATCAAAGGCATTAATTGAGTGCCCAACTCTAGAAATTTCCTTGACCATAGTAGGTTCATTTGTTTCTTTTGTCTTCTTAGACTGCTCATCTGCTAATAAGGTATCAACAATATGGGCTTCCAAAGAATTCATGTTGTGATTCCACTGTGGGTATGATTTCTCTAAATGCCTTTCTAGATGGAAATTGCAATAGTTTTCCATGCCTAGACTTTCAACATTAAACACAACGTTTGAGCTTTGTGTAGATTTGGCTGGTTGGACATTATTATTTCTTTTAAGGAAACATGTCTTAAAGGACTTGCTGTTGGTAGATGCCTTTCTTGACCTCCTCTTTAATTTAGATACATCAGTTGTAAGTGACTTTAAATATTTGACCAAGCTTTCCATGTCCAAAGAATCCTTTTCCTTAGTTTTGGTTGAAGAGGCTTGAGTGTTCTTACCAACATATTGGTGTCTTTGGAATCCTCATGATATTCGATCACTCCAATGGAGCACAAGTCCTTTTCAACTGTAATTTCTTCTATAAAATTAAAATCCAATGTCTCCTTTGCAACTCTCTTGACAAATATGGAAATGTTTGTAGGCAAGAAAATTGTGTAGTAATATTTAGTATTGGTCTCATGTGGTTGCACCTCTGCAGGGAACTTATTTAATATGCGACTAAATATTTTACTTTCTCCTTGTCCTCCATCTTTATATTTCCAAGTTCTTTGAATAGTAACATCATCTTAACATACCTCAAGCATTCATAAATGCATGTAGAAATCATCGATATGGTCCTCAACCTTTGTCTTCTTGTCTCGATGAAACTTGGTAAGTAGCTTTTCTGAATGTTTTGGTTTCTTGTGAAGATTTTCCAAAAGAGAAAGTGGTCCTTGGGCCATCCAATCCATGTCTTCATCTTCCATGTCTTCACTTTCTTCTTCCTCATCCTTTTATGAATCTGAAGAGTCTTTTCCCTCACCGTACAGATCTTCCTTATAACCAGATTGTTTTTCGTCATAGAATTGAAAATATCCTTCGTCACCGTCTAAACCTTCCTCAATAGGTGGAAGGTTCCCTTGCTAAACTATCTCTTCTAAGAGTTTTACTAATTCTTCAAGGGTGGAAAAAACCAAATCTTCCACTGAAGACACCAATACACCAGTACAAGTTGTTTCTTTCTTCCTTGGATTATGAGAAGGACTGTGGGAAATGAGAAGAAATCCAATAACTCTTGCAAACTAACGAGTAATTGGTCGAATTTTTTAGAGTTGATCGTAAGTGACTTCAAAAGTCTATTCTGGACCAAGGTGGGAAGATTCTCTAATCTTAGGAACATTATTTGGAATGGAACTCAGACTGTTACTTCTTTGCAAAGATGGTTTGTTGTTGGGGTGAGGTGTATTATCAACCATAAAAAGGTGCCTACCCTCCTTCTAGTGCCAGAATCTTGACGGTGTTGAACCTTCCAATGTACAGGCAATCTTATCAGAACTAAACCGGTTCCAGCAAAACTGGTCGGTCTGACAGGTTTGGAGGCAAAACTGGTCTGAACCGGAAAATATCAGTTCAGTACTGAGCTAGCCGGTTTCGTTACCAAACCGTTCTGACCGATTCAGTGACCAGTTCCACTGGTCCATGGGGCCCACGACCGGGTGGCCTGGGGAATAAAAAAATTGTTCTATTTCTAATAACTAATCCTAATTTCTAACCTAATCTATCCCCCCCGCCCTCCTAAGGCTATTTAAACACCCCCACCCCCTCTATTTCACTCACACTATTGATTTGAGTCTCTTGCAATTCTTGAGTTGAGTTCAATGAGGAGAATTCAGAGAGTTTTTTGCAGGGTTGTTCTGAGGGAGATTTTTTGCAGATTTGAAGCGCTTATTGGAGTCTTGGAGAGCTGTTGGGTTGAAATATTTTTGAGCTACATCAAAGATATATATATATATATATATATATATTTTCCAGAGATCTTTTGGTTTCCTTTAGTGGTTTTTGGAGCTGGTGGAATATTTTATTTATTTATTTTGTTGGGGCTGCTACATTGCTGATTTCAGAGGATTTTGGAGTTGATTTTATCCAAAACATTTAGAGGGTAAATCAAGGAAATTTTTTCCATTTTGTTTTTGTTCCATTTTTCTCTAAAAATCTTTTTTTTTTTCTCAAAAAAATGAAAAACCCTAGTATTTTAATGCAGATTTATAGGGGTTGCTCTAGAGCTGATTTTCTCTAGAAATTAAGAGGGAAATTCAAGGTATTTTTTTCAACGATTAATGTTCTATTTTTCTTCAAAAATCTATTTTGTTTCCATAAAACTTTTAAAACCCTAGTGTTTTTATACAAAATTCAAATTTGTAAATTTTTGTTGCAAAAAAAATTGCGCATGTTATGTTTTTCTATTGTTTCCTCAAGATTTATTGAAATGTATAGGGTTATTTTGAGGGATTTCGTTAGGAAATTCCTGAGGAAGATTTTGGAGTTGAATAATATGATTAAATATTTTAATTTTATATTGGTTGGAGCTTCTTCTCTTCTCAAAACTTACATATCTTCTCAAGGTATTTCATTCCCTCTACTCCTCTTTTATTTTTCTCTATTTTTTTTTTTTCCATAGAATTCTAAAAATCCGAGGGTTTTCTATGCAGATTTTTCATTTCTTCCCCATGGGTCCAAAAAACAAGAATTATATAGCTTGGGTTCATTACCATTTAAGTGAACAAGGGGAAATAGTCTGCAACTATTGTGGGAAAAAAGTTAAGGGTGGGGGGATCCATAGAATTAAAGAACACCTAGCACATTGGAGAGGGCAAGTAAAACCTTGTGAAAATGTTTCTAATGATATTAAAGTAGAGATGAAAAGTTTAATTGAAGCCTACAAGGGGAAAAACAAAATAATTAAAAAAGATATAGGAAAAGTCAAAAGGATGATGCATCGCTTAGTGACCTTGATTTTGAAGAATATGTGCCCAGTTTTGAAGATTCCTCTACTTTCCCTGCTAGAGGTGGAGAGGGTAGTTCAAGCGCTCTTAAGTTGAAGATGACAACAACCTGTAGAGGGATTAACTCCTTTTTTGTGTCCCGCACCACCCTTGGTTCTCAACCAACCCTTGATGTTAAATGGAATAAGATAGAGAAGGAGGATGCGTAATGCATTGTAAGATGGTGGTATGATGCATAAATATCTTTTAATGCTACTAATTTTGCATATTATCATCCCATGATTGATGTTATAGATTCATGTGGAGGAGACTTCAAAGCCCTAGCTTTCATGATATCAGGGGCCACTTTTACAAAATGAGGTCCAAAGAATACAAGAGTACCTTATAGAGTTCAAGCAATCATGGACAAAAAAGGGATGCACAATTATGTTTGATGGATGGATTGCTGGTAGATCTCACACCACACTAAATTTCTTAGTTGCTTGTCCAAAAGGTATTATGTTTCTCAAATCTATTGATTCATCTGATCAGGTGAAGGATGCACAATTGCTATTTCATATTTTGGATGAAGTAGTTATGGAAGTAAGGGTTGAAAATATTGTACAAGTTTTCA